>JBBMFX010000017.1:9993917-10006426 GCA_037832545.1 Rhabdalestes septentrionalis
AGAGAGAGAGAGAGAGAGAGAGAGAGAGAGAGAGAGAGAGAGAGAGAGAGAGAGAGAGAGAGAGAGAGAGAGCGAGCATAATATGTTCCGTCCAAGTCCTACAGGTTTTTGTGCGGCACTGAAGCATGGCTGACTGACAAATCCCGAACATGCCGCAGCTTGGCTGACCTCAGACCACAGTCCACTGTCCGCACATGGACCAGACATACTAATACTTCGCCACCTTTCAGACTGACCCTCAATTTGCCTTCCTTTCTGAGACAACACATTCACTGCAAAATACAAGTAATTCAAGAAATCCGGTCTTCGCTCTGTAGCTCAACCTGTCCTCATCAGGCAGGCAAAGGGCTTTTAATAATTACTTGATATTTTCATTAACATTACACTTAAAAAAAACCTAACATTAGATTTTTTAAATGCTTGTAGTGGTCTGCCACCCTATTTGGCAGATATTTTCTGATGTAATCATTGTACCTTACCTAGTGGTTGTTCTACATTATCAAAAAACAATTGATCTGATATTGAGAAAATGCTAAAGGGCAAAATAATGTTTCTCCATTGTGGATGGCCATGTTGCTTGTATAGGCAAATGCAAACATTTGAGGATCTTTGTGCACAATTACTGCTCGCTTGCTTTGTTTATCACACTGGAAAAACATTACACATGACTTGTGCAAAATCAATTTCACATTTTATACAGTGGTGCTTGAAAGTTTGGGGACTCTTTAGAACGACCTATATCTCTGCAGAAATAAGCTCTAAAATAACTTCGGATTTTCATACCCAGTTCCGTTGTGGAGCTGACCACTCCTGGAGAGGGGACAATGGTCTTGAATAACCTGCATTTGCACACAACCTGTCTGATTGGTGGAGTCCAAACTCTTTAGAGATTCTGGCCTCATGAACATCAATGTTTTTTTGGGATTCTCAGAAATTGTCCTAGTTCGTGCCGTGATACACTTCCACAAACGGTGAAAGTAATCCCTGCTCTTAAAAAAAAAACAGGGCGTTCACTTTCACCTGACTGTAATTTCACACATGAACTGCCACTCACACATATGTAATATTGGATCATATTCCTCAAAATAAACATATCTATGTACAATTCAACGAGTTCTGTAACCGAGTTCTCTTGAACTAAATGTATGACTATAAATCTGTTTGGGCTTAATCTTTAATGTATTGAACCTGTGAGCATGAAAATTTGGTTATGTTTTGGGTCATATTAATGCAGAACTATAGAACATTTTCAGAGATCACAAACTTTCAGGCATCACTGTATTGTATGTATCTTATCTTGTCATATGACTATGGGTTTTTTTTTGTTGTTGCAAAAAGCAACATTCAGGACAGTTTTAGTATCAAATATAGCTCATGGCCAATTAGATTTAACTTAGAAAGATTACCACACTTACAGGACATTATACCTTAACTTTTGTTTTATGATGCAGTTAAACACTTACGTATTATTACATGCATAATATATATTTCTATGTACATAAAAATATAGAAATGCACAGAAATGTTGTGAATATGTGCATGTACCTGCAGAAGAAATTAAAATAATAGCTGTCATATCTACAGTACTTTGCAGTGGGTCAGTTTTACATTACAAGGTGAGAGTATGGGTGTGTATGTGTTTGTGTGTGTGTGTGTGTGTGTGTGTAGTGATGTGGTGTGGTATAAGGAAGGGTATCAGGGCAAATCGGCACTGAGCTCGGAGGCAGATGAAGAAAACTAGAGAAGCTGATGGAGGATGACAGGAGCAGTGTCCTCTGTCTCTTCCTGCAGCTCCACCGCAACTAATGAAAATCAATATAGGCGGCAAGAGTGCACGTGCACATGCACACACACACACGTGTTAGAATACACTAAAGTCATCTAGGTTGAACATTTAGAATGCAGCCAAGTGTCTGGCATAAAAATAGCACAGAACTTTCCACAAGCTACACTCTCAGAAGTGAATGTCACTAATAATCCCTGACTAAGATGCATGATAAATATAAATAATCTCCAAGACAGTTATACATATATATATATATATATATATAAATCCTGCACATTTTATCTTTATCAGTGAGGTCCATTTATGACCTTGACATTAATGCCTACAATGGTCCTAATTCATTTTTACCTGATCATTTTCAAACTCATTCATCACTTTAATCCTTAGAAGTAAAAAGGCTGTTTCTGTTACTCTGCCTTCTTGACGGAAAAACAAACGACCTCTAATCTCATTGGTTGTCCTGTATTTGCTTAATTTGAAAGACTGAAATACGCTCTACAGCTTCAGCATTATAGGAGCGGTTAACAGGTAGTTTACATACAGCATCAAACCCTTCTAAAAACAGAAACAAGTAATAAGAAAAAGCAATGGGGATGTGCATCAAAAGATGAATAAGAAAGTTGCAGATTTGAATCTATTCATGGTACATCAATGGAAACAGATGGATTGCCTCTCTGTCATTATACAACTGAGACATACTTATTTCCATTTGCAGTTGCATTGTGGGACTAGGTCTAAAAGCAAAAAAACAGAAGGAGAAAAGAATAATACACAATGGGCTGTAATTAAGTTAACAAACATGCCTCGAGTGCCAAGGCTCAAAAGCAGGGTTTGGTGTGGACAGTAAAGATGTTTACAAGCTCATAAAATATTTATAACAGTGTCACCATGTAGCCAGTATTTCACTCTCCCATGCTATACTGGGGCTGGGAAGAAGTGTGATGATGTCTGTGGTTTTCTCAAGGCTGATGTCAACAAATGCTGAATTTAGTCTGATATGATGTCAGTATTATACCACCACTGTTAATGAGTCAGTCACTGTAAGTGTGAGGGATCTAATACATTTTATATTATATATTATTTATATATATATATAAATAAACATGTTTTTTTTTAGAGAAAGAGACAGACTACTCTTACTCATAACACTTCTCTCATCAAAAACGTGTTAACCATTTCACATACACTATGAATCTAATTTATATAATGCAAACTGTGCCATTCTATTACACACTCAAAACTAAATCTGTCTGTCTAGGAAGAGGCTAATCTGAGGGGCTTGGCAGGGGACAATAGAGGGTTTTTTTTGTCTGGTAAGGCTCCTCATGCAGGCAGGGAGGGAGCAGAGCTGGGAGTTAATGCTCTGCTTGGAGGACATGATGAGTATATGATGGAGTTCCATACATCAAAACATTACCAAGTGTTTAACTTAATGGTGCAAACAGCACATGCCACAGAATGACCCATGAAATATCTGACCTACTAACTAACCACCTCACTAATCTGACCCACTGATTGTCTGTCTGTTGGCCTGTCTGTCTATCAACAGACAATGTTTTGTGGATATTTAGCTCAATACCATACTAAAAAATGAGATGAAATCTAGCTTTCCATTACAGTAAATTTAGTCTACAAAAACAAAACCCTCATCAATCATTAATTTTTTAGCAAAAGCATTTGTCTCAATTATTGGTATTTTGTTTAACCTCCCATTACAAACTGATATACATCTTATAATGTCCTTAATCCTATAATGCTTATATTTATTTTCTCCAATGCAAATTTTTTAGCTGAAGCTTTTTTGTTCATAAACCATAATTTCTAATTTGATGTTATCATAATTATTATTTAATTTCTAATTTGAACTTGATGAAAAATGATTGTCAGGCATAGTCTTGTCTAATGAGGAGAAAAAAATATTCTATATACGTATATCGTTCTGCTTATTTTGTTTGACATTGCCTGACATACAGTAAAGTCAGTAATGCAGAAGTAAAGGTAAATGTCAGTGAATAACTTAATACATAATTAAAGATGCAATTATGTAATTAGAAAGCAATAACATCTAAGCATTGCATACATATGCTTTTTCTCCTATTTCAGACATAAGCTATTCCATAAAGGCAGCCAGAATGTCAGGGCACATGTTTAAACAGGTACTGATGGGGGGCGAGGGTTGGAGGGGGGTTTGGGGGTTGTCAGGGAGGGGGGACTTTGCTGCCTGACAAGACACATGGTTATCAGACTGATGAAATGGAATGCTTTTTGAATAGCTCTACACCTCATATCATTTTCCCATTCAACACTGTGTGCTTTTGTGTGTGCTCATGCTACTGTTCTGACCCTGCTGAGAATTTCACACCAGCAGTCCATTTCCAATACCATGCCCTCCTCAAGGCCAGAACAGAAGATGGATGTGCATTCCTTTCCACTGATGCAGTTCACATTCCAAACACTCCAGATGTGGGAAAAGAGAAGGTGAAAGACACTATGAGCTATTTAGATGTGTGTGTGTTTTGGTGGGTGTGTGTGTGTGTGTGTGTGTGTGTGTGTGTGTGTGCGTGTGCGTGTGTGTGTGTGTGCGTGTGCGTGTGTGAGAGAGAGGATGTGTTGGACTGGGCAACACATAGCAGTTTATCTGACCTTTCATAATTGTCTTAAGAATTTTTATGGAGCCAGTACAAACCCTGTAATGGTGATAACAGATTGATAGTTATTCTATTTCTTCTAGAGGTTCTCCAAAGGCCTACAAAATATGAGCAGCCCAGCTTTTGTTCTGAACCAATAATCTGTTTCAGCTAATCAGATTCTTACCTGCAATTTCTCACTCTTTGAACAAGAGTCCCTTCTGATCACATTTCACACATCACAGATTTCAATAACAAAAGGAAGGCGAGGAAACAAAGGACAGGAAGAGGGCTTACCTCTTTCATCTTAGCTGCACTGAAGGACGGCGTGAGGATGCTGCGCACTCGCTTCCACCGTTCGTTCCTCAGTATTAACAGACTGTCAATCATGGGTTTAGTGGCAGCCCTGAGTGTCTGAGGACAACCAGAAGATATCTAAAATGAAAGCTCTTGTGAGGAAAGACTGAAAAATGTATCAGATGGTTGACAAATCCAGCAAGTATCACGGTACCACCGACATTCTCAATCACCAAAAGAGCACCCATCATTTACAGAGGAGAAATGAGTGTCCGCACACCATTTAAATTTGATTTATTTTCCAGCGCATTTATCTACTGCAAATTTACACACAGAATGTCTTTTGACTTTGTGCTTTTAAATATGAATTAAAAATCTGCTCTTGTAAGCATGTTTGAAATACAAAACTGATAAAAATAGACCAAGTTCTAGTTATGAATTCTGCAAAAATGATAAAAGATGTTTTCATATATGGGGCAGATCTCTCACAACAAAAAGCAACAGTGGAAAAGTCAAAGGAGTTTCTAACAGGCCATATAATTAAACCACACTTTCATAGAAAAAAGCCATTCGGAAACATGACTATCCGTATAATTGGTTAGAAAACAGACAATTGGAAATTTCAAGGAACCACAACTAATCATCCCTGGACAGGTACATCATGCAAGATTTCACAACGAAAAGCAATAAACTCCCCTGGAATCACCTCAAGCACTCAGACAAATTAGAACTCGTTCAGAAAATTTTACTCTGGACAGACAACAAAACCCTAAAGGAAAAACCCCGCCACATCTTTGGCAATAACTCAGCTCATCATATTTAGAGAAAGAGGGGTTGTGGGTATGATCCCATTTACACAATTCTCACAGCAGAAAAGTGTTGGAGAATCATGTTATCTGGAAGTTTCTCTACTAACAGTACTGTGGCATTACACATCATCAAATGAAACACTGATGGTGCAATGTGCTGGGTTAGTGGAGTAGAGAGAATGTAATCTCTTGCTTTGAACAACACGAGCCACAATAAATTAACACTGGTTTCCAAAAAGGATGGTAAAGGTCCTTGCATGACCCCAGTCAATCCTTAGAATCTCCTGAACCCCAAAACCAATATTTATGAGGATAAAGAGTCTATAAGTGAGACCCTCATAATCTTGGGGAACTGAAGATGGTTTGTGGATAGAAATGAGTCTCAATGATGCAAAAATACTGCTTGTAGACATCTGAAAGCTGCCACAGGCAAAAAAGACTTGGTAGTAAAATTCTAAATAATGTCAAGTTAAATAGGTTATTTGAGCCATTTAAACAGTACATAATGAAAGGAAACAACATTCCACCCGGATCATGGTGCAGCACAAAAAAAACAGAACACCACATAACTATATAAGTGTGGCAGGACAACATACACAGAGTGCAAAAAAGAGCAAGGGAGAGAGAGTGCTAGAAAAACACAACAGCAAGAGCACAAAAGGACAGGATAACATTTAGTGCAGTACACAAAAGCAGCTACCGTACGAAGTTTTATGACAGATACTTTTTTTTTGCAGCAAAGTCATTTAGCATTCAAACATATAAAGGAAGTCAGCAATAAACAATAGTTGTGCAGATAATTCCAGGACAGGGAGTGTGCAGTGTACAATAAATAAAGGGGTATTTACAGTGTCAGAATAGTTCAGTGTTTATATGCATTGTGTCAGGAGAAGAAAGAAGTGCAGTTCAGGGATGAGTCAAATTAACTGAAGGACGAAACTGTTTACTGTAACTAAGTCACATGTAACACATTCGATTATTTTACTACTCAACATGATTAGTAGCTAACATTTTTCATATGTTGGAAAATTCTGTGATGTGATATTTGCCCATATTTACATACTATATGCATAATGCTTCTGCAATGATTTGAGAAAAAGGAATAAACTAGCTATTTAGATCGTGATGGAGCAGAACAAACATGGTATAAGCAGCTGTCATATTAATGCTAGCGGGCTATCTGTTAGCTTGCTGTATTATTGACTAGCTAATAAGCAACATTATTCTCTATTTTAATGCCTTTCCATGATGTGTTATTCAAAATAAACTGACCACAATAACATTGTTTACCAACTGTATTATCAGTGTTATAGTTATTAAATGAAACTGTGGCTATGAACACCAAAACCATGAAATCTCAATAGGTCAGAATGATACAGTCAATAGCCTTGAGGTTTTGTGAGGTTTGATTTCAGTGAAAAGTCTTTGGCAATTTCAGGAGTCATGCTAACTTTAATAACAAATACATTTAAGTCCTGGAAGAACCATGAAAGGTTACAGTCAGTCTATAAATTGTAGATTTCTAATTGTAATGACCCTCATGTCCTAATATTTTTGTCCTTGCACTGTACTGCACCATGGAAAGGTGTCTCCTCAAGCCTTTGAAAGGCATATGTGATGAAGATGAAGTGAGTTGAACGCAAGGCCAAATATGCTAGACACAGCCATCTTTAACATGACCTCTATAATCCATTACAGAATCCCTTCAACAAAGGGACTGCACCACAGGGGCTCTATCCGAAGCTTGTTCTTTTACAAGAAGGAACTTTACTCCTTTCGCACCAATAGCTCTGTCTGACTTAATATGGATAATTAAAGCAATTGTCCATCTGTTAGTCTGTGCTGCGCCGCCCAGGTCTGCTGTGTGAGAATGAGACAGGAGGTCTAGTAAAGACAACTAAAACCAGACTACTGAAGCAGAGTGCTGGTTCAGTTCTATTGATTTGATTAGAGGTGTGCACGTGTGTGTGTCTGTATGCAAGTGTGTGTATCCAACGACGTGAATGTACAGTATTTATCTGTGTGCACAGAAGCCAGCACACTGTGTTTGTTTCTGGGCTGCCATGGTGATACACTTTATGAGTTTTCTCCCGCTGTCTGTCACAGATGGTGTGCGTATTGTGAGCTGCTCAGAAAAATTTACGCACACATCCACACACATACACACAGACACACAGCCATTTTCACCATGCTGACCAAAGTCATCCAGCATAACAGAGTGCGGGTCGCTGGCTGAGATACAGTATTTATAAACTACTGGGTTTTTAAACATGGAAAGCATACACTAGATGCAGGGCTGCAGACAGTCTCAGTATTGATTTGGTCCTGCTGTCATCATTCCCCTTTGGCATTACCCAGCAGGCTCTGTTCACAGACCACGGCAAGCTGGAGACCTGCCCCTGCGCTTTGATAAATAAGTCATGTGATCATTAGCAGTGACCTCAGTGGCCTGATGGAGCTGAAAGGCCAGAAGCCATGCAGGGCTTCAACTCTGGCCACACTAAGGCTTCTCACAACATACACACACACACACACACACACACACACACACACACACACACACACACACACATACCCACACATACCCACACATACACACAACCCTTATGGTTCTCCTTCCTATATATGCAGATTAGGGATTACTATACATCTTTCTAATAAAACATGATTATGACATAACTATCTGTTAGTTAAGAATGTTGCTGCCTATGTTTCAAGAATCTGTAATGTACTGATGCTTCGAACCTGTGTGTGTTTATGTGTGTCCTGATTTGACAAAAAAAGAGGGAAAAAACAGGATCCTGGCTGTATAAAGCTCTTTTGTCTTTGATTATATATTTTTGAATAGTTATGAATAACAACAATAATAATATATCTCCAAACCTTTAAATGGCTTACAAAGATGAGCATTCAATGCGTACACCAAACTTGTACCTACACTCATACACCATTATATCAGCTTTACTTACAAAATGTTGTCAGCTTTACATACCTTTACTTATGGGTACTTTTTACTTTTTAGTTCATCTGTCTCTGCCTCATTTGTTTGTCCCCTTTACCCCAGTCATCAACATTCAGAACCTCTATAGTACCAGCAGTGAGCAGTAAGTTAGTGATTGTGAGTGAATATTCCACCAAACAAATATATCCAGCTAACAGGTGAAGGACAGGTGGACTAACACAAACAGATCCATAACTTCACATCTGCAGGTTAGTTCTAACACAGTGGACAGGAAGTGGACACAGTGTTGTTCAAGCAAACAAACATCCAGTACCACACATAAGTATTGGGATATATGCTTGACATTGTTTGCCATTTTGGGTCTTAGTTTGTGCATGAGAATGTAAATAAAACTCACCATTCTGTTGGGGAACCTATGGAACTCCTTTACCATAATATGCCTGAGCATGTCTGGGTCGGCTACCACCACTACTGGCCGTCTGCCTAGATAATAACTGTGAAAGACACACATACGCGCAGACACATGTGTACACATGCACACACACAGTGGATAAAGTCATAAGAAACAGCAATTCATTTTTAGTCAATATTATCAGACAAGAGAATAACATGATTTATTTACACACTATCTCTCCAGTGCACACACACACACACACACACACATAAACATACACAACCTCTCCCAGACAAAGCTGTAGATTGAGTCCAACACTTTAAGCCCCTTAGAGACCCACCCTCTCCCTGTCCAGTTGATCCACACTACCCCTCTGCCAGGATACACACTTGCTTCATATTCTTGTCAAAGTCAGCCCCTAAAAGTGACTTGCTGAGATTGTGTGTAAGTTCTGCATTACTGTTCATGACTCCATACTGAGCTGTGGGTTATTCTTATCAATAATTACAGTGTGTGTGCGCATGATTACATGAGGGTGTGTTTTCTGTGGCATTACCTTCTCCATGTATGGCAACTTGTGCTTATTAACTTTTTAATGAGAATGAGTTTTGCAGGAAAGAGCAGATAATTGGACATCTTTATTAAGCAGTGATAATTGCATACAAAACCTTACAGGTAAAAAAAACCCCAAAATGATGAAATACACCACACAGTCTTCAGAAGCTTCCCCCTTAATGGGGAGGCTATAGTTTATGCTGCTAGTGATTACGGCTTTCATTTTCTGAAATTGTTCACCCCACAGGCCTTATTAGGCCGGAAGGACAGAAACGCCAATGTTGGATGCAGTTTGTCTAGGGGTGCACCTGTTCTAATGGTTAAATAAAAATTGTTCTCTACAGATTCTGAATCCCTCGGGTACGCAGATGCCCAATGGCCAAGATGCCATGGCAGTGATCCCAGAAGCCCTGCAATCTGTGGCAATGTTACTCTTCTCACTGTGAAGGAAGCCTCTTTAAGAATGCTTAGGGCTCCTGGTCTGCAGCCAGACATTTCGAGATGCTTCCAACAAATAGCATCTGTTAAACTGATTCAGTTTAAGTTAGTTAAAACACTACACCTGTGAACCATAAATGAGAAAAAACTAATCTTCCCCGCTCTCTGGTCAGCGTTAGCCGAGTGGCTGTGGAAGTGCTGAAAGTCCTGTGAAACTTCTCTATGCTTTTGATGACTGATAATCACGTACTGGAGGCTGACAAGGGCATAATTCAGAGAGTAGTACAGTGATATATATTTCAAAGGCTTTTTTGGGGAGCAGTCTCGGGCTGTTGGATTACTCTAATTGAAAGCTGGAGTAATGTCTTTTGACATGTATCCACACATTTCCAACATAGGAAACACCTAAACCCCCCCCCCCCCCCCCCTTCCTTTCCAGTCCGAGCACTAAATCCAGCCACCCTCCCCTCTCCAATCTTCCCTCTCAGTTCCTCCGCTCGGCTCGGATGGAACACGGCGAGCCTGGTGCCTCCCTCCTTCCTTTGATCTCTGGGCAGTAGGCAGTGGTATCAAACACGAGCTAATCTCACTGCCCATCGCGCAGCAGCTGAGCTAAATCAAAACACACTAGAAGCTCTGTGAGCAGCTATCGCTGCCTGATTACGAAAAAAGTCCAGGAGAGTGCAGGAAGGCCTGTTAGTGAGCGTAAAAACAGGGAACACTGTGTGCTGACAGGCGTGCGTATAACCGGCAGGAACATTTTAGTGTAAAAGCTAGAATAATGGTTAAAAGCCAATTTACCAAACCTGAGTGAATGAACACAAGCAATAACAGAAAAACAGAAGGAAAGGGTCTTAAAATTTTGATGATGGGCTTGAAAAAGTAAGGATGAAAGAGATGGAACAAAAGAGAGTGAGGCCATCCATATGGAGAGCAGTGCCATATTCTGGGCCAATGGCCTCAAGCCCCATATAAAAGTTTGGTGCAGTGGCTTTAAAATTGGAAGAAGGAGAGCAGTTTGGAGAAAAATGGGCCACATGCCTGAAGCTAGGTTTGGTTGTTCTAGCTTAAAAGATTTAGAAGGAGTTAGAGAAGTCATTAGAATAAAGTTGTTTAAACAGACAAAAAGGCACAGATGGCTGAATAAAACCTGTAGGTTTGACATCTTTGAAATGGTTGGGCATTATTTGAGGGAACCAAATTACCTCAAGATTTGAGCAGACAAAGCTTTCTCACATGTCCACTTATAAAATGATGAGAAGTATACATTTCTCCAAAAATGTTCAGTGACTGCCATAACATTGAAAGGACCAAAAACACATTTCTGATAATATTATTCACATTATGAAAGCAGTAAAGTGCTCATTATTCCCTGGCGTGACTTACCCACACACTCTGCCATACTGGTTGACCAGGCTTTTGTAGACATTGACGGAACCCTGCAAGCAAGTGGGAAAGCACAATTACAGTCCACACACAGAGGACAGGCCTGAGACTGAGTATTGGTTTGAAGCTGGCCTGCTGTGTTTGTAACTCTAAAGCTGCTGCTGCACAGCTTCGATGTTTCTTATGCGTGAGTGTGAGAGATGACTGACAACTTTATAACTCTTAGAGAACAGTCCTTGAAAGCAAAGCTAAATTCGCTTTGTGTGTGTGCAGGTGTATGTTTTTGTACTGGCTAATCCACAATTTAACACATCATACAATGGAAGGGCTTTTATACATTACTGGAATATTGTATTTTATACCAATTTCTGAAGTAGAAATATACAAAACTTTACAGGGGAGGAACTCTTTTCTTTCCTTATCAATGTTAGTTAGTGTAAAAATGCTTGGCAATCATTAAACTAAATAATTTATTCAAAAGTCGTGTATTGCACACTTTTATTTTTAAAGTATTGCTAGATGAGCAAAAGTGCAAGAAGATTTAGTTTGCAAACACTCTAAACAAGGAGCTTTTTAACAGCAGTGTTCCCTTTAAAAGACTTACACAGCTACAGTTCAAATATTTCTGTAAATCACAACTTTAATGTAAACAAATTAAATATAAAACCAAAGCTATTTGCGACTGCAGGGCATTCACGTTTTATCTAGTTTGAAACAGAAAAACAAGAGAGAGAGAGAGAGAGAGAGAGAGAGAGAGAGAGAGAAAGAGAGAGAGAGATAAATAAAGGTATTTTTAAAAACCTGCAATAAGGTGCAATAAAATAATTGTCAGCAATAAGTAAATAATGTGTTAATGCGATAATAACTCATTAACCTGCCCAGCCCTAGTAAAGACATTTAGTTTTAAGCAATTTTGGAGCATTTCTACTAGTCTATTTGTCACTGCAAATCAGCTGTAGTTTTCAAATTACGAAGGAAGAATAAAAAAAAAAACACATGGACAATTCACTATGATGATGAAGGAACTGGTATTCTAATAATTTTGCCATCTAACACACTTCCATTGTTTCATCAAAATCTGTAAACACTACAGCACGCATCAATTAACAACCTGGTCCAGCACATTCAGGCTCATACATGCATGCGCACGCGCACGCGCACGCGCACGCGCGCACACACACACTCACACTCACACTCACACTCACACTCACACTCACACACACTCACACACACACTCACACACACACTCACACAC
>JBBMFX010000017.1:10018082-10030801 GCA_037832545.1 Rhabdalestes septentrionalis
TAGATGGATCGATGGACCGATAGATAGATAGATAGATGGATAGATGGATAGATGGATAGATGGACAGATAGATAGATAGATAGATACAGACAGACAAACAAAATAATATACAAATACAGACAGACAAACAAAATAATATATACGCCAAAACATACATACATAAATACATAAACCATGACATAGGTGTTGCCAGACAGTCAAACAGTGCTGCAGGACCCATGTCAGTGTTATGGCAGACAGACACTGCTAACTGAGTCAAGAGCCTGGCAAGGGAGAAGGTACTTTGATGATTTTCACTTGCTGCATTTACTGTCATGCAATTTGAGATTCAATCAACAGCTAGCTCGTATTCAGCTCATCAGCAACACAAGAGGTGTGAAAATAACTGGGCTGTGCTTCGGGATGACGTTCTATTCCCCATTACCACAGCCGCAGCAGACTCATGCACAGAGCCGAGCTCATTTTCAGCGCTGGCTGCGTTTTCAGGATATCTGAGTGGATTACAATATTTAGATTTATTGCAGGGCCATTGGTGAGGGAATGTCTGTGTGTGTGGTGGGTTCTCAGGGAGGTGTGAGCACTTGATATGATTAACATCTGTGATGGATGGGCTGTCCACGAGACCTCAATTAAACAATAACTATTCCAATGACAAAGAAAGTCAATCTGGCCCCAACAACTGCCAGGCTGCCAAGTCAGCTGTCCACAGCTTGACACAGTCACCATCAACTGGCCTGTAGCTGCAGCATGTGATGGCAGAGAAAGAGGGCAGATAAGTCAGTTAGCCTGACTATGGCTATGTTAAAAATGCGTAAATTGTGCATAGGTTGTGTTAAAGGAAAAAAAAAGGTCCTCTCTTTATCTTAATAACTAAATGTTAAATGTGATAACAGGTAATATGTAACCAGTGAGGATGGCACAGCAGCTCAGTGAGCAAGAAGGTCTTGAGTATAACTCCTGTCCAGTGAGAGCAAAAAGTAAGGACTTTGCAAGTTTTCTGTGTCTATGCAGGTTTCCACCACATGCTTCAGATCACTCCCACTCCAAGACACGTCAGGTTAATGGAGATCCTAAATTGCCTCTAGGTATGAGTGTGGTTGTCTGTGCGTCTGTCCTGAGATTTATGGCGGTGTGTTCAAAGTGTTTATTGACTTTTGGCGCAAAGACCACTGGAATAGGCTCCAATGCCCCCTGGGTTAGGATAAGAAAATGGTTGGATGGAAGTGTTCTAAATGTACAAATGTTAAATAGGATAATTATTATGATTTTCCTAATATATGAATAAAAATATATGAATAATTTATCAACCCACCCATCTGTCTACCCATCTATCTGATCTTGAATTTCTGATGTGCCTTAAAGACGGATCTCCCAGCCATGCCAAAAAGGAAATAAGAATCAGGCAAGCTTATGTGGGTCATGATTTATAGATCTATGCATTTGCTAAAAGTATCTTTATTACGTAATTTATGGCGATAGAGTTTTATTGTTCTCCAATAAACCATGCGAGAAAAAATTACTGAACCGAAAACTGGGAGGTCCAGAGAGAGCGGGAGAGAGAGAGAGAATGAAAGAGTCAGTAAAAGAGAGAGACAGTGAGAAAAAGAGAGTGAGAGGGACAGTGAAAGAAAAAAAAAGACAGTGAGAGAAAGAGAGAGAGTATGAGAAATTGAGAGAGAGAAAGAGAGAGAAAGAGAGAACACGAAAGAGACTGTGAGAGAGAGACAGAGGGACCGCGTTCTGTGCTTAACCAGATCTGCCCTATCCTATAGGAGTATGTGACCTTTTGAAGTGGTGCCAGTTGTTTAAACAGCGAGAGTAGAGAGACAGATGGACTTGCACTCTCCTTCGTTTCTCAGATTTTATAAGCAGATCTGTGTTAATATATCATCCTCCCCACATTGGGCGAGACGAAAGATTCAATGACTGGCACATGGCCCTGGTCCACAGTTTGCCTCATCAGAGCATAGCACATATTCAGTAAGAGGAGGGGAGGAAACACATTTCTCACATTTGACACTTCTCACATTTGACTCCACGATCAGACAGTTAAACTTTGAACATCATAGTAACACACCCAGCCTGTAAAGCAGCAAGCAACACAGGAAATTATTCCGCTAAAATCATGTAGAGGTTGAGCTTGAGTGCTCTCTGATTGCCTTGATTCATGTTGTAAGGAGCCCAGCCAGCTTTTAGGAACATTCCTCAGCTCAGCCAAATCAACTCAACTCAACTCTCTGAGCTAAATTACAGTTTATCATATCAGAGCTTCAGATGTGTTGATCATACTTAAGAGCTCATTTTTCATTATCAAATAACCCATATGTTCTCCCTTCTGTTCTGGTCCTCCAACCAGCCAGTGTGACTGCAGGATTAAAAAGGAAAAAAAAAGCACTAGGCTACACTTACAGAGATTTCGCAGAATAAACAGGATTATAAAAAACATCTAGTCTTATCTAAATGTAATAACCAGTAGATGGCAGTCTGTGGTTCTGATCTCCAACATCAGGGGCTTAAGGGGGAGACGGTTCAGCAGAGGTTCAGCACTATTTAACACATTTTACATTCACGTGTCCCCAAGCACTGCATCTGCTGCTCCATAGGAAAATGAACGGCTTTAGAGGATCCATTCATTGATCACTGCAGACAGACTAAAGCTTTCTTCACTTGACAAGAGTAAAACTCTCCTTTACAGCTGTAAGTCGAGGGGAGAAATTCCTGCCGCCCTGTCAGTCATAAAGTTTGCAGTCATGCGAGCCCAAACAGTTTGTAGTTTATAAATGCACAGCCTGAAGCATGTTTGACAAGCATGGTTTCAAGGACACCAACCTTATATTTAACAGTGCAGCGAAGTTTCAAACCCAAAGACTAATCCTCTAATGTGGCTTATTTCTGCCCTGGAGGCGTGCCAGAAAAGCCCATCGACACTGACGCTCCTAAATCTTGTCTCTTTTAACCTCGGTGTCATGGTTGCCTTCATGCGAGCGGGTTTCACCCCCCGATATAAATCTTCATTTGCGAGATGACAGCATAAGAGGCCCTTACATAACCAACCTCCTTCAGTTCAATGGGAATGGTAGATGTGTCTTTGCCAGTGGACAGGAATTTACTTGTTCTGAACAAATTAGTGTGTTTAAAGGCTCCTAGATACCATAACAGAAACATTTTCACCCCATGGGAAACAACTGGACTGCAATATGTAACAACAGAATCTTATTTGTGTGAAAGGTAAAAATATCTGCTTTTAGGCCAAATTCTACATATTCTTTAGACTTTAAGAGATCATGATGATGGTAATCATCATTATCTGACGTTTAAGAAGTCTAAAGATGTTCTTTCACCATGTTGTTAAATATTTATAGGCCTAAAATGGTGTTACGCAAACTAAAAAGCGGCAACTGCTGCTTCTGTGATCATCAACACTGAAATGAATATTGAGCTATCCACTTAAAATGCACAAGGTAACCGAGAAAAAGAATGCAGAAAAAGGAAAGCAACTGAGTCACTACAATATAGTAAAGATTAAAAGAATCTACAGTTCTTACTTATGAGAGAGAAGAGGAAAGAGTGAGACAGAGAGAGAAACAGACAGAGAGAGAGAGACAGACAGAGAGAGACAGAGAATAATAGACACAAAGAGAGAGAAAATGTTTTCTCCTAACTTAGCTGAGCTATTAAATAATTTGACTGTGATTATTGTGATTTGTCAATCATATAAAAAGACGCTGATTTTTTTTTTGTCACACAATATATGCAGGGAGGGGAAACAAGTATTCAGACTACATTGTTTTTGTTATTTAACATACTTCCAGTGCATACACCCATCAGCCATAATGTTAAAATCACCGACAGCCAATGATCCTCACTTCACCTATCTCGTTACAGTGGCACCTGTCAAAGGAGGGGGGGGATTCAGGCAGCAAGCGAACAGTCACTTCTTGAAGCATGTGGGAAACAATGGCTGGTCTGTCTGGTCTGATCCGGCAGCAGATCTACTATAGCACAAACTGCCAAAAACATTAATGCTGGCTGTGATAGAAATGTGTCTGAATCATGATGACCTCTGTCCACCAACCGAAGCCTGGGGCTTGATCTGAGGAATCATGTTTTCTTAAACACGGCCAGGTATGTGTATCTCGCTTACCTTGGGAAGCGATGGCACAAGAGATGCACCATAGAAAGAAGACAGGTCGATGGAGACAGGCTCATGTTGGGTCCTGCCATTCATTCGAATGTTAATATGACCAGCATCACCTACCTAAACTCTACCAAATACCAACTACACACATTCATGTTAAGCGAACCCTAGTGGCACTGATCTCTTTCAGCAAGACAATACAGCCTGCTGGATGTGTTCAGTGGTGGTTTGAACTAGAGGTCTGCAACGGGGCGGAATTCCCTTCGGGAAAACATTTGAGTGTTTCATGCGGGACAAGGCAGGAGTAGAGCGTTGTGTTCGCGGGAGCAGGACGAAGACGTTGTTCTCTGGACTCCCGCAAAGCATATATTTTCTATGAAAACATTTTACAGTTTGTTTGTATGTGGGGAACAACATATGTAGGAGGCGACCGAACTTACAGATGTTTGGAATCTCTTGGATGCCAGGCGGCAGAATGGAAGTGCAATGAGCGCAATGAACACCGACTGAGGACGGAAAAAACAAAATTTCTGTGTTTCCTTATATTTCTCTCATTTTGACTGTGAAATATTTCTTTTGAGCCTGTCTAGAAATGTTTAATTCAGGTATGTAGCCTAGTTAGAAACGTTGTTGGAGTCGGAATTGTGGCCACATAATATAGCCAATGTTTCATAAATTCCTGTATGGCAACAAATACATTTGGTAACATATTTAATATTCACAAGCCAAGATATTATAGCATTTAAAATGTGTCCGTGTATTTTTGGCCCAAACTTTACTCCACCAGCCTTGCTTGCGGGATTCAGCGGGCGGGAGTGGGACAAACCATAACAGATGCAGGCGGGAGCAGGTGGAAATATTCTACATTTTCGTGGGAGCGGGACAGAAACTTGCGGGAGCAGCATGAAAAATCAGTCCCGCGCAGACCTCTAGTTTGAGCAACGTGACATAAAATTCATGGTGCTGACTCCCAAATTCAACACATTTCATTTTGATTAAGCATCTTTTGGGGGTATAATACTAACTAGAGGTCGACCGATATTGAATTTGACCGATACCGATAGCTAGGTTTGTCCATACTTACCGATAACACATTAAGTTTTTAAAATGGACACTGGATTAAAAGAAAAAAAAAGAAAGAAATAAAAACACAATACTGAACTTTATTACAAAAAACAAACAAAAAAACAGTACTGAATCATGAATATGTGCTATATGAAATGAATATGAATATATTAATAAATGTTGAGGTAAATTAAAGACATGCTTTCAAAATAAAGAAAAAAAAATCACATACAAAATGAATAATAAAACGCACTCCAAATAACAACAAATTTGAACTTGTGAAACAGGAGAATATTAACTAGTCCTGTTGAAGAACTGCAAGAGATTCAAGTGTAACAAGGTCCAGTTCTAGTTCTAGTTCTATTTTAATACTAAATAGAGGAGGCACTTGCCATAGATATGTTGGCTCTCGCACTGTATAAGGACAACGGACCGTTCTCAGCCGCTTCAGCTCTGATGCAACCTGGAAAAAATATCAGCGTGGATTTTGCTGATAACCAATAGATCCGGGAATCAACTATCGGTGCTGATTAGTCGGCAAAACCGATATATCGGTTGATCTCTAGTACTAACTAGGCCAATCCACAGAAATCCCACCTCACAGATTACAGGACTTACAGAAAACTGCTTCAAACACTTACAGAAAAACTGCTTCTAACACTTACAGAAAAACAGCTTCTAACGTCTTGGTGCCGGATACCACAGCACACGTTCAGAAGACTTGTGTAGTACATGTTTCCTTGAGGCAGAGCTATTTTAGCAGTGCAATGGAGGCCTAAACATATTATGCCATTTGAATGTAATACCTGAGCAGTGTATATCCACTTTATATCTATAAACATAGACTCTAATATACTAAGCCTTTAACATCAGGTTTTGGCAAAAATGGGAAGTATTCTGTTGTATAAACATCAGTGCACCAGCCTTAATGTGCTGTATATGGGACATGTGCTCAGTAAAACAAAATGAGCTCCTCTGCATCATGCATATATATTTGAAACCACATTGTGCAAAAGTGATTGGAGACATTACATGTGTGCCTGATCGAAGCATTCTTTCACCTCATCAACAATCATCAACAACCCTAACTATTTAAGGTTGGATATCTACTTATATACATGTATACACACACACACACAAAATGGACCAAATATGGACTAAAGTATGGACTCAAATATGAACCAAATGAATTCAGGGCTTGAGCTAGGCCCCTTGCTTCAGGTGAAAAGTAATTTTAATGCTTAAGCAGATCAAGACATTTAGGATAATGCTATGCTTCCAACGTTGTGGACACAATTAGGGTCAGAACCTTTAATATAAAAACTAAAGGTGCTTATATGTCTTCAATTATACCCCACAATATCAGCCACATCAAGATTTTTCCTGATCAATTAAGTGTTTTAAACTTTTGTTTATGCTAATAATTATGTACTTATATATATAATTCTTTATGTGTGATAAATAACAACAATTAAAAATGTCTGAATATTTGCTTTTCCTTGCTATCTATGTAGGTGCCTGCTTACATCAGTAAGATTCTACAGTGAGCTTACCGACTGGACACATTAAGCTGGCGTATTATAGGGTGGATAACAGGTGATTGTAGGCCTGTCACAGTTATTATATAATTGCCTGATTGCATCATCACCTTATAGTCTGATCCCAGCAATTTTAGTGTACATGATTGTCACAATCATATGTTTACAACACAGAAACTGTGAATTGAGAGCATGTCCTACTCTAGAATATTTAGGGAGGGAGGTGTCAAATTAATTTTAGTGTTTAGTGTATTGCATACCTATATAGCAAATGCAGTTTGCATGTCTACATGCATAATGCGTCTCTTGGCCCATATTTTCACACTGTTATAAAAAACCTCTAAATTGTATGTGTGTGCACACATTTCAACTTATTACAATGTATTATTGATGACAAAGTAAATATAGTTACGAAACAAGACAACTTAGGGCCTTTTAGAACTGCACTTTAATAATTGCATTCAGTGAACTACTTTAATGAAACTCTGTAGCTCTGAAACCCTGCTGGGTGGTGAGTAAAGCCCATTTTCCCAGTATAAAATCAATCACTGACAGACCTCATAGCTCCAATTGTCACTGCAATTATGAAAGCTGCTAACATTTCCCATGCCAAGATCATGAGAACAGCCCATCAGCAGTTGTGACTAAGCCTCTGTCCACTGTTTACATTTAGGATAAAAATGGCTCCCGTATCTGGATGTTGTCTGGAATGCACACGCATTTAAAGACTACGTAGCATAACCATGATTGTCAGAAGAGTGTATTGAGCATGCACTGTGATCGGATGTGTGCGTCTGTGTGTGTGTGTGTGTGTGTGTGTGTGTGTGTGTGTGTGCGCGCGTGTGTGTGTGGGTGAGTGTGTGTAATGTGATCTGACTGGCTACATTCACACCCCTACATAATTTTCATTAAAGTCCTTTTAAGTGACAGCATGTGTAATAAGGGGTTTGCTTGTGAAAAGTTAAAATGCCATTTGTTGTCTGTCAAAGATAGTAAACTGTCTTCCCAACACAGTTTTAGCCTTTCTTTCAACTAGGCTTCAGATTCAGTAAACACTCAGTAAATATTTAGTAAACATACGAAAATCACCATTTTTTCTTGACCCAGTAATGAACTGAAATGAAAATGACAAATGTTTTCTTAATCAAACACCAAACAGCCTGTATAGTTAACACTGGTGTAGGGAGATCTGTTCAATATTTGGATGTAGAGACTACATGGAAATGGGGCGGGGGGAGTGTAAATATGGATCCCAGTGATCAAATGTACACACAGGGTCTTTTTAATAGAGGCCATTACAATCATGCTTACTGTTCTTAAACCATGGATGTAAGACCAGACGCATGTCTGGAAGTGTTTTGTATGAAACTATAAGGTCAAGCTACAATGATCTCTCTACTCACCAGTACAGAAGAGCAAGGAAGAGTACAAAAAGTCCAAGGGAGATGGAGAATCCACTGGCCTCAACTCCAAACATGCTCAGCTTTGCTTGAACAGACTTCCAAAACAGCGAAACCTGCCAGATGGAAACAAGACAGCATCTGTTTATCAAACTTCTTTTAAGGTGCAGGATTGAACAGAAACAAAAAACACCCCATTTCTTTTATCAATGTGTTTTTAAAAAATCAGTTCTCACTAAATGCTGGCTCTAATGAAAACAGCAGGATTCAACATCTTAAATCACAGACTTGAACCTCCCTGCCAACAGCATGAACCGTGAGTGATTAAATTGAGTTTGTTATTTATGACAATACTAACTAGCCCTTGTCAGTAGTTTAGCTTTGAGTCCTGCACTCACTCTCGCGAAGCTCATTTAAAGCTGTGAATCGTACAGCAAAGGAAAATACCAGTCACCACACAAACAATATGATCCAAACTACAAAGAGTCTGTCTTTTCTTTCCACACAGTCACGAGCAGAAGACAAACAGAGTGCTGATATCAATAAGAACGTTTGTGCAACATGGGGACAGGGTAGGCCTGCTTATTCACTCCCACTTGTAAATGCAGTTTATCTGTCACCATACACATACATTTCTACTTCTACTGGAAATAAGCCTCTGATGATAACGCACAACATGCTCTGCTCTGGAAAATTACAGAAACCTAGTGCTGCACATAAGGAAAACACACATGGAAGGTTTTACATTTTGAAAATGTAGGAAATGTTTAACAAGCTGGTGGAAATTATGGGACTCTTTTAGCTGTGGCTCATTTTCAAGGATGCAAAGTACATAAGCCCCAAGCCCCTCCCCCCTTTAAACTCTAAATTTTAATTCAGTTAAAAACCCAAATACTTATTATGAAATACTATGGATTATTCGGTTGTTATTCTGAAACCACTGCTTTCAGTAAATATGGAACAAGGAAGCCATGAAGTTTACGGGTATTGTTATGAAAAGCTCATGTGATCACAAGGATCTGAAATTAGTTCACAAAAAAAAAAGCATTTGGCAGTCACACTTGGAAGTTCACATGTGCACATCTCATTTACAAAACTAGCTGCTCTATGGCTCTGATCCAAGTGTTTTTGGCATCGCTATTATTAAAATTTCAATGTGGAAAGCTTATTGTTCTTCAGGATCCTTAAGATCCATGGAAATGTTATAGAGATTAGAAGTGTAACAATCTACATATTTTCATACTTTCAACACAACTTTATTGTTGCAAACATTCTCTGCAAAAACTGCAAAATGTAAAAGAGCGAACTTATAAAACAGTGCAAGTGAGCTAAAAACAAGATGAAAGTAAACAGGAGGCATTAAAAATGCCTATTTTTTACCAATTACAACTGCAAGGAAGACTGAGAATTTCAGAAAGGTCTGACAAACAGTAACATTAGATAAACAGTCCAGTTAATATTAGATAAACAGTCCACAAAATATTTGGAGGCATTTCATTCTATACACAACAAATTTAAGAAAATAAAATTTAAGGAAACCATTCAGGAAGCAAAGCTGATTTTATGGAGTGGTTTTATAAAAGTCAAGATGGTCACAAAGTGCTACATTTAACATTACAGTGACGAGCTGTTTTATAACTTCATTAACTCGCTAACATACAGTTAAATTGGCAACATAATTTTGAGATTCATGGCTACAAGAAGTTCGTTTCCATAATACAGTCAGATAAAACAGATTGTGAGGCAGTGTGAAGGTGACAAAATGTATTGTGATATTTGCTGTTATACTGTCCACCACTAGAGAGTATTTAAACCTTTTAAAAGTAACAAGTTCAACAGTTTCACTGTAATCAACTAATGGACCTAATGGATGCCATTCTACAGAGAAGGTTATTAACAAAAATCCACTCAGAGATGCTGTTTTGTCCATTTGAGCTAGACAAGGATAAAAAATATTGCTGTACTGTTTGTAAAGGACACGTTTTATGCACCCCCCATATGTTAAATTCAGCAAATAATCAGTAACTGTTCATTAAAATGTGCAGCATGTGTTCTCTGTAGAGGACATGTACTTATCCATACATGGAAAAATCAGCAAATCAGGGCAAACCCTTTTAATGGATGATTACCATTTATTTGCTGAACATTTGCTGAAAACTAAAACAATGTGGCATGGACAAAAGTGCATGTATGGGTATTCTTTCAGTCAATCCATTAGTGCTATCCTTTTGCAAGATCTCAGTGCTTTTTTTTTAATCCATTAAGCATTAATCTAAGAGAGGTGTAAATAGTTCCAGAACATAATAAAATCTGTGACTTTTAAAGCCTCACACCTGCTTATAACCAAAGCCATCTGGCAGACTGAGGATCTAAAACTAAAGATAATTTGACCCTTACATAACAAAAGAAGGTTTCTAAAGACTACCTTCTTTTAATTTTCACTGTCCAAAGTGATATTATGAAACGGAATTTCAAGAAAAATGCAAAAGACAAGACAAGATCTGAAAGACCAATAAAAATCTGTGGACATGGAAGGGTCATCAGGAGGTCATTTTTAGGGTAATCTCATCTCAAAAATCAACACAACATTTAGATAAACCATAAACATTCTGCAATCTAGTGCTATGATAAAACAGAGAACAATAAGAGAAGCCTTTTAATAATTTAGGTTTGGGCCTGTGTGGCACCCCGGTTGAGCAGGGGGGATAAAAGGGAGAAAAGAATTCTAAAGAATTTCCTCCATTCTCTGATGAAACAGAGGAAAAAAAAGATGCTTAGTACAAGAAGTACAAAATCAACCCAGAATTACTTCAGTTTATAATATTCCAAACACTGGCCAAGTCTGCTGTTCCAGACACTGGTTGCATGTAGACAGCAAAAGCCTGCATTATCAGCTCCACTGCCACTGGCACCACTGAGGTACACTTGAGCAAAGTACCATGCCCACACACTGCTCCCCAAGTGCTGTGTCCCTGGCTGCCTGCTGCTACACATGGTGAAAGGTTTAATTACAGAGGAAGAATTTAGAGCTGTTTAAACTGTGCGCTGTGGTGCGTTCAGGTATGACAAATGGTCATCTTACATGTGCAATGCACTATAGGGTTCTTTATTTTTGTATAATGTGTCAATCAACTGACAAAGTTTGCATTCTGCCCACAACAGAAGTCCTTTGCTCATTTGGAGAAGGGCTTATCTGTGTCTGAAAAACTGTTGATCGGGTTAATCAAGTTCTTCTTTGAGGTGGTATGTGCGGATGCAATTTTAGCCCACACAAGTTTCACAGAGGAACTGGACACATTTGAGAGACAAGCAGCACTTAAAGCTCTTTTCACTGCACTGCCATTTATTTTGTAGTGAGTGAAGTAAACATGCTATGTTGACCTTGCATGTTCTGTATTAATACAAAGCCACATTACGCAGTGAAATTTCACGGGCATAGACTTTGTTGTACGATGGAGTTTACTGTCCCTCTGCATAGTAAACAATTGTGTAAATAAAGGACTTTAGGATACTACTACCGCATTTTCCTGGTAAACAAAAGAATTGGGACATAACCGAATCAGTAAGAATCTGGAGAAGTAATACACTATATGAACAAAACTATTAAGGCACCTGATCATTTCACCAAAAGGGACTTGGATGAAATTGCATTCAAATATATAAACGTTAATATGGAGCTGGTCGCCCTTTGCATATGTTACAGCCTCCAAAATTCTCTGAAGGTTTTCCACAAGATTAGTGTATTTCTGTGGAAATTTGAACCCATTCATTCTGTAGAACAGAATGTAGTGCGGGCCAGTAAAGTTCTTACACACTGAACTCATCCAACCAAGTTTTTATGGACATTGCTTTGTGCACTGGGGCACTGTCTCGCTGGAATATAAAACGGTTCTACACAAACTGTGTTCAAAGTTTTGGAAGCGTGGCATTGTCCAAAATATCTTGTTATGCGAAAGCATTAAGACTGCGCTTCAATGAAAGTAAGGGGCCACAAGATTGAATAATTAAGGGGTGTGTCCCAATACTTCTGTCCGTGTCGTGTAACTGGTCATTGAATGTACGGC
This sequence comes from Rhabdalestes septentrionalis, assembly GCA_037832545.1. Lineage (NCBI taxonomy): Eukaryota > Metazoa > Chordata > Actinopteri > Characiformes > Alestidae > Rhabdalestes > Rhabdalestes septentrionalis. Next base: position 10,030,288 of record JBBMFX010000017.1, read on the forward strand.
ATTTTTAACAGCAGTAAGATGTTAAATTACTTTACTTATTCGGTTGCGGAAAAGCTGAAGACCTGTTGTAATTATGGTTGGAGTCTTCAGATTTTGAAAAGAACCCAGTGCTTTGTACTTTGCACCGAGGTACCCTTTATGTAACCGGACAGACAGGACATCTCAATACTTTTTCATTCGCTCAATTCAAGCAAATAAACAAGGTTATGGTGGCTAAACAAGCTGTTATAATAGAAAATAACTATTGTTAATATAGTAAACATTGTGGGATGCTTACCCTTGTCCTTGCTAGCCCACGGTGCTGTTTGTTGACATGGAAGCGTTTATGGGTAATGTAGTTTTTATCGACAGTGAAGGAACTACATTTTAGCACTCGGACACTGGTACTTGTAGTTCATCCGAACAGAAAGTCAAAGGCTCATCCACACTATTTTTCTGATATCATGACCCATCTCTGTAAACAGTATTCTGTAAACAGGGCATTTTACATCATCAGTGGAAAAATGGATGGCGT
>JBBMFX010000017.1:10072595-10086507 GCA_037832545.1 Rhabdalestes septentrionalis
ACTTGGTGTGTTAACAAATTATATAAGTGTGAGGTCATATATGTGGATATCACATGTATTTTAAAGATTGCCAAAAATTTCTCAGTCTTGTTTTTTAACTATGAGGGACAGTTTTGTAAATCGTGTTACAGTTTAGGCAGATATATCATTTGGAGTCTTGCCTAAAGTCTCTTATTGGCATAGCATGGTGTGCTTGCCTGTTCATGAAATTGAACCTCTGTCTACTAAACATAAGAAGATGTCAAAGCAGCATCAGAAACGTATCAGAGAGGAAAATTTGTTCGGAGGCGGACTGAGATTGACCTGCTTAGAGGGTCTTGGTATGCTTGTTTGTAAGGACCCCTGATACGTTAGCCGGTTATAACTGGGCTGCATTAAATCTAAATTAAAGAGTAATTTGAAATCCAATGTGTCAGTGTGACGAGCACAGACAGCAAATAAAAAAGTGCTTGTTTCCAATTACTTATAGACTGCTCTGTGTGTCGTAATATTAGGCAAGCTTGCGAGCATGTTTAGTGAGTGATGGGTGAACGAGGTCAGCTATGTGCAAAGAGTGGGCTGTGAAGTGTAATTACCAGGAGCCGTGTGTCTTGTCCTGTGTGGGAGTGCACAGAGAGGATGATCCCCCTAATTTCCTCTTGGCAGGAGTGAAGAGGCGAAAAACAGCTGACACTGAGCAGAGTTTTACTAGTTACCACTTAACAGCCCTGTTTATGTGTGTCTATGTGAAAGAGAGTGATAAAGAGGAGTTTAACACGGTGGTTTGTGCTATGGCTTTACGTTTCTTTAAAATGAGCCATTTTAATTAAAGTAGTTCCAATAAGGAAGCCTATCTTAAGTAGCATGCTCAAACTGGTCAAACAAACACTGCTATGCTTCAGACAGATATATAGATAAACAAAGTCAGTGACAGGATGTAGGCTTTTCTTCTGTTCTCTTACAAAGAAAAAAACAGAAATGTTGCATGCAGCGCAAATATATAATCTAAATGACACTATATTTCAACACAGCTGACATTACAGCAACTTGCACACATCTGCTACTATTGTCATCATGTAATACACTTCACTTTTCTTTATGGAATGCTGTACTATGGGCAAGCTGTGATAATTTAGGCTGCAGAATCAAGGCGGATTTGTCTGTCGCAGCATTTTCTGCTGGTTTTGGCTCTGTACTGTGTACAGGGTATTTATCAGCCATCTCTAAATCTAGGGTATACATTTTAAAACAAAATGCACCCAACAGTTTTGTGAGGTTGCACAAACTGGACCATAAAAAAAAGTGGATGCCACATACATAATGGTTTTTATAACTCAGTTATACTCATCTTATGATTATAATGATTACAAAGCTCAACTGAACATGTTTATTCTTTGTGCACTCACAAGAAGCAAAGCACTAATACAAACTGCGGATATGTAATTTAGAAACAGATATGAGCCAGAGGACTGGCTGGCTTAAAATTGTTAAGCGACATCTTGACATCTGGGTCAGCACATTATAATCATTACAAAGACTCTTATTTGAGTATGTTTAAATAAGAGCTACTCATTGGCTGCCGCTGTAATGAAATTACCGGACCTGCTGTCCCACAAAACGGCATGTGGTCTGTCAGTATTACTGCCGTACGTCCAGGCTCACCTTGGGGAGGTCGTGTGTGACACTGAGATCCGACCTCAGTCAGACCGTACCCTGTGTTAACCCTTTTCCCACATTTTCACTCGATTTTTACTTCTGATCAGTGCCACACACACACATGCTCTCTCACACGCTCACACACTGCTCCTCTGATCCAGCAGTGACCCATCTGCAGAGGCCTCTCACAGTGTTCACTTCCTTAGGAATGATCACACTGTTCTTGGCACCTACTGTCTGTTTAATAGAGGTTTTATTCTGCTGAAAAGGCTTCTCTCTGTATATCCTGTCTCTTCCATGGAGAGTGCTCCAGGTGGGTGAGGGAAAAAAAAGGCTGACTCTTTGGGAGACTGTGCCACGAATACTGCGATAAATTGCTGCCACTGTTGAGACTACATGACTGTTTTCCTGCCTTAGATCAGATTTGAGTGCAGATAGGCAGCGAGTCTCCCTGCTGGTTTTGCCACAGAAAGAGACCACAAGAGAGAAAGACGTAAAACCTCTCTGGGGAGGGAGCTGGCATTCGCTTCCCTTTCTTTCAGCCTGTCTCAGTCTGGTAATTCTGTAAAGCTGCTGAAAAAGTCACTTAATTGGCAGAGAAGAAAAACCACCTGTGTCATTAAACAATATGTGAAAGCTGACAACGAACACTTTTACGATTCATTCATGTATTCCAGAGAAGTCTTACATAAAGGGATGCTTGGGTATGCTTCACTCGTTGCAATCCCCTGCTTATTTGTTTTGGCTGTGCTTTTGAATCCAAGGGACAATTACCCGTGGCCTTCGATAGGACCGGATGCACCAATGTTCCTCCTTTGCACATTTTTTAACCAGGGTCCCTCTCAGCCGGCTCTATCTCCGGTCTCTGAACGGCTCCCCTCAAGATGTGCTATCAACTGTAAAAGTGATTGTGGACGGGAGAGAAATTCTCAGCTGGAAATTTCCAAAGACTCGGCAGCTCACTCTTGCTTCTGGTGTCATTCCTCCGCGCTCGCTGTGAAAGCTCTCCACAAATGACTGTTGGCACTGGCAGCTCAGACTCAATCAGTTGATCTTCATATCTTTGCAGACTCTGCTTGCTGCGAGTGCTCAGTCTGTCTGTCGTGATGGAATTTGATCTGTTGAACATTCACTGTAGTGTACTGTAAAGGATTTAAGAGCTCACTTTACCAGGGTGTAGCTACATTTCAAATATAGATTTTGCACATATTGACACAAGTAAACTAAGCAGCGCTAATCAAGGTAAACATTTGCACGGCGGTGGAGAGCTGCCTGTACGTTGGCTTGATTATGGGAAACTAGAGGTGGTATGACTCATGGCATGAGCCACAAACTTGCATCTGTCTCGAGTTTATTATTTAACACCATGTCGTATGAGCAAAACAGCAGTTTTTAAGTGTTCCACGGTGATTTCAAGTCAGCCTTGCTATGCTTGATTTGGAAAAAAAAACGTTTTCCTCTTTCGCCCAGTGCATGTCTGGATCTTGCCTTGCCAGCACTACGTCTTTGAAATACATTTGCTCGGCTCCATTCCTATGGCTTGAGGTCTTATAGTTGGCCGAGCCTTGAATATTCTTTTTTTTTTAAAGTTACATCAGCTAAACTCTCTCTACCCTCTTGGTGATGCGCACTAGCTAATGATGTAACAGGTAAAGCTGGCTGCTTTACTCGGGGCCAGATAAAGGGGATTACAGTCCCGTCCCAGTTGGGATTCCTTGCCCCATTTATCTGTAATGGAAAAAGCAGGAGTTGTTTTATGTCTTAAATGCTCTGATTAAAGTTTGGGATTTATGTGAGATTGCCACTGTCAGCTGTCCATGTTGGAGCACTGCATTTCCATCAGAACGAGGGAAGCAGATGTAAACGCTGATGTGTCTGCACTTTCACTGTCTTTTCTCTCTGTATCTCACTGCCTGCTTTCTCTCAGTCTTTCTCTCTCCTTCTCTTGCTGTCGTCATTTCGCAACGCTGCTGCACACATGTACACCCTGCTTGGTTCAGCAGTGTGAGTCATGGCAGCCAGAGGTCACAGAGGAAGACAGCATGGCCGCTCTGGTTGTCAGTCAATACTCTCCAGATGTCAGAGGCCTTAATATAGGAAGGCTTGAAGGGGAGAAAGCATGCCCAGCATTTTTCCTTAGCATGGACTGAAAGTCTGCCCAAAGATGCATCTGCTTCCCATGAACTTGCTTCTCCTTGAATATATGAGCTCTAATGACTTTCACTAGTAACCTGAGGGGTCCTACCCAGAGATCTATTTCTTGTCTCCCATCAATCAGAGCTAGCTAGGAAGAGCAGTGCTGGTTCTTGAATTGTGTAGCCATAATATGAGGATCAGCAACCTGACTCTCTCTTTTATTTTTCTGGCTTCTCTGTGTGTTTGCTGTGGATTAAAAAGCCAAAGTGTACAGAGCAGTACTGATCAGTTCCTGGAGCTGACCTCGTTATACAAACTCACTGTACTTTTTCCTGAACCTTTTCCTGAACAGGCATGTTTCACACCCAAAGGAATTGTGGTCCTGCTCTAACACATAAAACCCCAAAGCCATGATGACCTTCTGACTTCTGTATTAGGATCTGCAAATGTTGGAGGTCGGTGATGCACATTGCATACCGAAGAGCAACGCATACAACTTTAACATGCTCCTTTTTAGGTATCTGTGTAGATGTAGAATTTCACCAAGAGCATGATCCTTTTATTCCCATTACAATACATCCCAGTAGAACCTGCCTATCTGGTGTTTATAAATGAACTGCCGTTCCAGGACATTTACTGTGGCTCCGTGGCAGGCATTAAAGAGCACTCTAATGAATGAGGTTGCCACTAGTTACTGTTCCCTGAAGCACGCATAAGGCGTCTTTTTTATTCCACTGTGAGTAAGTGGCAGGATCCTGTTACTCAGAGCCAAATCTGAATCCGAGAGCGAGGATCTGCTTCTAGCACAGGTGCTGTTTACCTGTAAAGGCATATGGCCCATGGAACATACAGGCCGCATAAATGATTCTTGCAGAGGCCAGTTTCCTGCCATTACCACTGACTCGCTGGCTTGTACACCTATAACTGGCTCAGTTAAAAAATCACTGCATTCATTATTTTTGCCGATGTCAGTTTTCACCGTAGACCCTTTGACGTTTTATATTAAGCATCATTTGGATGTGAGAACAATTAAACTAATTTAACTATGAGGTTTTTATTGCAGGTGGAGAGAAAGGTGATACCCTGAAAGGACGCTTTCTGTCTGGTTCACCTAAGAATGAGTTTCATGTCACTTTCAACCTTTTGCTAAGATGAGTGACAGAAATGTAATAACCAAGCGCCCATCTAATTTGCCTGTGGGCCACTCGCTTCACCACTTCTACCTCTTTTCTCACTGAAGCAAAAGACAAGTAGCTAATTAACTCCTGTTAGTCAAGCATACGAACACTCAGTTGATTGCTCAAAGCCATTTTGCCAGGCATTGATATTGCACCATTTCTCTCCGAGATCAATGAGTGGGAGAATGGAGCCTGAAAATGTAGTTTGGTGAATGATGATTGTCTGGGACTATATTAGAGGCTCATGCATGTTTCCTGTTGTTGTTGCCTTTCTTTCTCATATCCATCCAAGTGAATCTAGTGCTGGGGTTTCAAATCTTTTTAAAGCTAACGATGTTCCCTTTTTTAAGAGCATATTCTGTACTGCCTATTCTTAGCCAAACAATGTTATTTGCCTTTGGTTGCTTTTTGTTAGGTGCTTTTTAATCTGTCACTGAATTTCAATTTACTCTCAGTGTAAAGATTGTTAACAGCAGCCCTCCTGATGGTTGTGGGACAGGATGTGTTGACCCTTCTCGCATGGAACGTTCAGTTTACACATAAATATCAGGTCTCTTAACCAGTTTACCATTGCAGACTGGCACTTAGACAAATGATTAACAGGCACTCCATACAAAGAATTCACCCGTGGAATCAACTTTTAGACTCGGGATATTTATTTCCACTGCGCCGCATGTCTGAGTGCATCCAAAACGGCATCATTTTATCCACATAAGTTCGGTGTTTGGAGGACCCGTTCCCCTAAAGCCGTAAGTCACTCCCTGCTGCCACAGTTTATGGGCAGCTGGGCAGAGCAAGTGAGTCAACAGCCCCCTCTCCTCTCCTTTCGTCTTCTCCCCTCTCCACCATGGTCACGGCAAATGTCTGGCTCTCAGGCAGTCGTGCAGTTTCCCATGAACCCCACCGAACGAAACAGATGCATTTGTTTTCTCAATTGGAAGAATTTGCTAATGTGCGTACAAGGGTAAATAGTTTGGCTAATTTACGCCAGGCCTGGCTAGTTGTGCCAGCTGAGGCTCTTTCAGGCTGACAGTGCTATGGGCTGCTCTCTTCTGGGGTCGGTATGTGCCGCTCTGTCTGTCCCGTGCAGTTCAGTGCTCTTCAGTCTGTCCTGTGCAGTTCAGTGCTCTTCAGTCTGTCATGTGCAGTTCAGTGCTCTTCAGTCTGTCCTGTGCATTTCAGTTCTCCACTGTCTGTCCTGTGTTGTCCAGTAAGGCTGTTCTCTGCAGCCCTATCCTGTTGAGCATGATGCTGTTCCATTCTGCTGATCATTGATACTGACAACAGCATCACTTTATCACCCATTTTAAACTGAGATGGTATCACTGGCTTTCTTGATTAGTTGCAAGGAGCAAATCTAACCCAATTTTGTTTTCAAGGCGTACATAGGTCCCCTAGATTTATGAGACCAGCGTATTGCCAGTGAGATTTTCATGCTGTTAATATTATAAAAATGAATGGCTGTCAAATCATATTTCACTCTGGATAATAAATAATCTAAGATGATTAAAAGCTTTGTGGTGCAGAAATGTATCACCGTGTATCAAATTGCAGCGGTTTGGGCCCGGGGCACAATTTGTTTGGAGAAATAATTACCGATGTATTGAATCCTGGTTAATAATTAAAGCGGTTTGCATTTGAAATGCATGCAATGAGGCTTTGCCTGAAATGGTTTCTTATCTTTGGACAGGCCCATTACGGCCCCCTGAGCTTGGAGGAAAAGTGCTTCTCGTTAAGCAGAGTTCAGCTCCTTTCATCAGAAAACTTGAAGAAACGCGTCAGCCTTAAATACTGCATGTGAACAGACACTATTTCTACTCTGTGTGGTTCTGCCATGAGTGTGAGGTCAAAAACCGCACAGCCAAAGCTATAGGCTTTTGTCTGGGCCCTGGAATAGAGACTTGGACCCGAGAATAAAGACCTTATAAGAGACAAAGCATGACATAGATGAGGGAATGTATAGAACTAGATTGAGGCTAAATTGGGAATTCAGCATTGCATGCAGTGTGGAGTCTTTTTTGTACGTATGTGAGCACCTGTGGAGTTTTCTATTTCATTTGGAAATAGTGCACCTAGCTAATGATCCTGGAGAGAGAAAAAAAATTCCTCTGATTACAGGTCTGCTCTGCTTTGATGTAAGGTTGGACACTGACAGTATGACAAGCTTTATTCTTTAACATCTTGTGCCCATTTGGTTCTGCTCAGGTGGCCGTTCCACATAAGAGACCACAGTAATCATCGCATAAGGCAGACTGTCAATAAGCAAGGAACTTTGTGTTCTCATGTGATATCCAAATATCTCTCAACACAACATCATCCTCATTAAGCCCACAGTGGAGTAACATGGGGAATGAAAGGACTTAAACACGGGCGTCCGCACGCTCTCTTTAATTAGCCCCTGTTTGGTAAGTCTACCAGCAGACAGATGGCACTTGTTGAGGCTGAGAACTTCTCGCTGTCATTACGCTAACCATTCTGGTCAGCATGTTTATCAGCCTTTTTTCTTATTCTTTCCTTTTTTTTTTACTTCTACATTTTTTTTTAGTCCATTAGCATGCCTGATACGCACACAATTTTCCATCTGCTCCGAGCAGGTCCTGTGTGTTCTCCGAGAGTACGTTTTAAACACGCTGGGGCTTCATCATAGTCACAGCTGCTTTACTTATCCAAAGGAAATATTGAACGAGAGCTTATGATGTCTTTCACTCAATATTCACTCAGTACTGCTCTTAAAATCCACACTCTAATAGGAGTGGGCAGTGGAACGATATGTTATTGCAATGAAACGAATAACAGGCTTTTACGTGACTGCATGACTGTGTGATGGAATCGCTGGTACACTTTAAACACTGAACAACTGCAAAGATCATTAAAAGACAGATTTAGAACATTTATAAAGGGACTGTATCATAAAGTAGTGCGTGCTTAGTTTTATATATGTATCTATCTAAATATATCTGTATATATGTGTGTGGATATAGACATGTAAATATATACAGGGATTGACATCATGTTTTTGGTCTAGTGCACTAATGAATACATACACAGGAATAATGAACTGGGAAGCACCAAAATTAAACATCCTCTCAGTGTGTCAGCCGACTATATTTATCCACATTTGTTAAGTAGACTATATTTGTAAAGGTAAATGTAGCAATACCTTTGCTATGGACATATGTTATATATATGTTTTTATATAAATATATATATTTATTTATATTTTCGTAACTGTGAGATGCATGTTGACAGAAGAGGAATGGGTAATGAATGTATTTAACATCAGCGGCTTCATAAGACTTGGGCTTCCAAGGCAACAGCCCTAACTGTGTTATGAATAGACCCTGATCTTAAATAGACCTAGACCTATTCTTGTGTCATTCCAATCGTTGTGATGTTTATAGATAAGTCTAAAGCTAAATCCAAAGAATCACTCTGAAGGGAGGGCGAAGGGCTTCTTCTTTCTTTTTAGTAGTTTGAAGGCATTGCTGTGCCTCATTATATGTTTATGTTTCGAACGCATTGTTGTGAAAATCATTAAATGTATATGTTTATGTATCTGTATATTTATTTTCCCATGTACTTGTGTTTTCTTAGCTTTTTTTTTGTAAATGCACTAATGTTTGCTGGTGCTTTGTGTATTGTGTGCCTTCTAGTAATGGGATATGCTGTCATCTAGCCTTACAAAATCATTTTGAAGTGCCATTCAGCATTAAGTGCTTTCGAGCAGTTACCTTCGAGACTATTCCAGTTTATTATTCACGCATGTAATTTTTTGTTTTTGCAACGGAAATATTGGTACAAATCATGTTGGAACATTAACACTGACTATAATGATTAGCACCCATCGCAAGCAGCTTGTATACCTTTGTTGCATCCAGTATCAGCCGTGCATTTGACGTTTGGATATATAGGGGTAACCACATACAAACGTTTATACACAATTTAAATGCTAATGGTCCTCCTTGGTCTGTGTACTGGTCTATTCAGTGTTCTTGAATTGTCAGAGCTGTGCCACTGCTGGAAGAATAGCCTAAGTATCCAACCCTCCCTTCCCAGCCTGCCTCGCACTGCCTATGCAAATCAGTGGTGGCCTCCCCGGGCTGCCTGCTTAAGTACTTTAGATTCATTAATGTGTAAGACATGTGGGGCTGATGAAATTCTAAATGAATGTATGCTCTGGTCTTCTAAATCTCTTCCTTTTCTCTCTCTCTCTCTCTCTCTCTCTCTCTCGGTCTCTCACTCTTTATCTCTCTTTCTTTCCCTCTCTCTCTTTCCCTCTCTCTCTCTCTATCTCTCTCCCTCTCCCACCCCCTCTCTTTCCCTCACCCCCCCTCCCTTGAACATCATTTTTCACATCTTCATATTCCTTTATCGTTAGATGGAAGGCATATTCATAATAATTCTTTCACTTTCATGGCAGCTGAAGCAGCGTGGTTGCGATGCTGGTGTTATACCAGCTGAAATGTTTATTTTTTGGCAGATGAGGTGGCATTTCTCTCATTGTCTTCACCTCTGGAATTTAGACAGCCAGATAGGCAGACTTGTATTTGCCTCACCAATTTTATTTTTAAAACTAACAACAGACTTGATTTGTCTTGTTGTTGTTGTTTTTTATTTCTCGTAATTTTCTCCAGAACTTGTTTATCTAAAGGCTCAGTTGTAATGAAAACAGCTCTTGGGAAACACCTCATAGAGTTTGTTATGATATTTTTTTTTCTGTGGTTATATGTTGCTTCAAATGTCTCTGTTGGCCTGGAGTAGATTTTGATGTTTGTAGTGGAGTAGAGTTAAAATAATATGTAACTCTATTTCCCCCTATGGCCACACATACACACACATACACAAACAAACACACACACACACACACACACACACACATACACTCCCCATGGCCCCTTAGTTTAATGTTTGAAAACAAGTATGGTCAGGTGCCCCTTGCCTCCGACCCCCCTCTTTCAGACAAGACTGTTCTTGCCAAGCTATCCACTCTGATAGGTGCAGCCCTCCCTGATCTAAAAAAAAAAGACCTCTCGACATCCCAATCATTCTTCATCATTCAGGGGGTCTCCATGGCAACACAAACACAAAGAGATGGCCCTAAGAGGGCCGGCCACTGTGGTGGTGTCAGGACTGCGGGAGGCACCGGTGTGATCAGGCCAGCAGTAGATTATGTGGGGATGAGGACCAGAGAGAGGGGAAGAGAGAGAGTGCGAGAGGGAGAGAGAAGGAGAGACAAAGCTAATGCCCTCTTATCCTCCACCCTACACTCCAGACCAGCTTTATTACCTTCTGTGTGCGCAAGAAGGCCGACATCAGATGTCTCCTGTCTCTTAGCGACCTTTGAAGGTGTGCTGGAAAGTGCTGCTGTTGATGGTGTTCATTTAAAAGTCCCCATCAGAAGTTGCCAAAACAGTGTTTTTGCAGATACTTGATGGTCTCTGACCTCTCTAGGCTTCATTACTGCTTTCTTACTAGTGCTGGGTAATGCATCATCTGCACCAGTAAAGTAGGGTTGATGTCACTTAGCAGTATTGATTTATACTGTTTAGATGGATCGATAAATAACCAGGTTTACTGGGCACATGTTCTGAATAGGCCACTCAAAAATAAACAGAACAGTGCCTTTCTGGAAATCCGGTTTCTGTCTGGTTGTTATATAGAATACTTCCCATTTTTGTATCATTTAGAGAAGAAAAGAGTCCAATCAAAGCAAGACATGTCAGGTTTGCAAGGCCTTCTTTTAGTATAAAGTGGCAGCATTTAGAAATGATAACCCCACCAGAATGATTGAACTCTCTGCAGGATTGCAAACTTATTCATAACAAATGTAACTGTAATCAGTTAATCAATTTTTGTTGAGTAATTGTGACCCCTCTAATTGAGACAACTGTAAATAGTATGTCATTAATATTAGCATACAGTTAACACTTTCAAACTGCAATTTCAAGAAAAAATGCGTTTTTTTTCTTCCCTTTAAGTCTTTAGAATTCACCAGGAATACTAAAAGGCAGTAGTGTAGGCAGGTTGGACTCAAGATAGAGTTGGGACATCTCAGGCCCAGCTAAAGCCCTAACATGGACAGTATATGCATTTGTACTTTCATGGAGGACAAGGTCTTGCGGTTCAGTTCATGTTCAGAAGGCTCTGTTGTCACAACAAACGAGCTGGAATCGCCTCCATCAGTATCAGTGATTCCTGGTTGGGGCTTAAAGGACTGAATCGAGGATTATTCCACAGAGAAAATGGCAACAACCCAGAGTGATATAGCCTGTGCCTGTGAAGATATGAGAAGTGTAGAAAACCAATGCTACCACAGAATCGGCTTCATTGTTTTCCATTAACTGGCAGCGCTACCCTTCGAATCTAAGCATAACAGCTCATTGACCAGTTAACAGACAATACAGAGCAGTCAATGCTCATGCAGCAAAACAACCGATTATTCCACAGAAGGAAGATTTAAAAGCAAGATTCTTCTACATTACTCCAGTCCAGCTCTGCCTTATGCCTTTTCACTTTCTAGTCATAACATAGTAGGTATTTTCTTCATTTTCTAAGACTGTTCCCATGCCATTACACACCTTATTATACTCGACTATTGCTGGATTGCAAAGAGTAAAGCTTATTGTGGATTTGAAGCTCTTGGATGTTGTGCTGATGATGAGTGTTGTGACATAATCAGCTTATGCAGGATAGACTTGTGACCACAGTGAGTGTGAATAAGCTGAAACTGTAACTGGATGCGGGCAAAAGAAATGGAGTGAAGGCCAGGAAATGTAATGCTTATAGTAATGTCTGCACACATATTGTATAGAGTCTGATGGGGAGGTTCTAATAGGTCATCAAGGTTTTTGGGGGTTTTTTTTGTTCATTTGTTTTGCCGGAGGAAGTGTTGCCCGTTTTACTGAACTGCATTGTATACATGTGAAATGTAGATTTTAGATTATAAAATGTTAGGGTGTTCCTTAATTTCCTCTTTAAAGGCAGTGTGCCAGTTTCCTATATAATCACAAATTCACATATTGTTCTGTAGTGTGTTGTGTTGTGCTCTCAGTGGCTTTGTGAAGGCCAGGCCTGTGGGAATGAGTTACTTCCCCTTTTCCTTTGTCTGATTGAAAGTGTGCATTCCAACTGCGACAGCCATCTATCATAAATTCAGCACCTGTTCCACCTGCAGACTATCGACTAGCTCATGTGAAATGCCTTCTGTCTGTTTGTGTCTCTGTCTTTTCTATGGGGGTGACAATGAGATGTGGTGCCGTCCAAGCGGTGCAGTAGCTTGGCCTTCTCTGCTCAGGCAGGGCTCCAGGCTCCTTTTGGAAGTTTTCTCCTTTTGTTTTGGTCTTGTGGATTTTTCATTGCGTGATTTATAGCGGCAGAGGCCGGCTAATTGTGTTAGCTGGGCATATGATGAATGGTGCACCATGGGAGGAGTACCTAAAGCATCACTCCTGCTCGAATGGAGAAATAGAAAAAAAACCATTGAAAGTGGAAATTGAAAGTGAATGACCGATATGGGGCGAAGCAGCGTGACCAATGCAAATAATCACTGGCTGAATGGAACCAGCACTGGTCTGACTGAATACACACACGGACACACCTACTGATTTCTCATTATTGCGTGTTTTCAGAGTGAACTCCACAGAACGACTGTTAAACATGTACATATTGGATTTTAAAGAGACTATGTTCTATTACCTGTTTTTTGTACTTTGCTCTACTTCTAATTTGTGTGTCGATGTATACACCCAAAACACCATAAATAGATGTTTACGTTACCATTTTAATTTCACTGTTTAGAATTAAACCGGTTGTTTTGTTAACTACGCTATTGAGACTGCTGGATGTAAAAAAGGTGTGTTCCTATTGGTTCCTCTGTATTGTGTCTCACTAAACAAGCAGTATGCATTGAAAGACACCTTGTGAATTCAAGGTGAATAGGTGGAGCTTGCCTGCTGTGAACTGAAAAGGCGTGTATGTGTATGTAAATGCAAAATACAACTAAATTGTTATAAATGAACTATAGCAACTACAAAGTGAATGGGAGTTTTAGGTAGTACATCAATCACTTTTACTTAAAAATGGATGGAAATTGTACTGTTCCATGTTACGGGTTCTTAATCCCGGCATATGTGCTCAGAAACTATAGCTTTAATTTGAACCACAGGGACACAAACCAGTAATTTAATTTACATTTACACACGCCAACCATAGTTCGGTGGGAAAATGCATTCAATTGAGGAGCAATTGCAGTGATCTGGTGAAGGAGTTTCATAGCGGAGAGCTGTGCACACTGAGAGAGGAGGATGAGGTTTATTTTCATATGAGCTGGCAACGCACAGAGCAATCTGTAATAACAGTGAGGATGTGTATTCTGAGCTATGCCCGGATCGTCCCTGCTCCTCGCAGGAAGAGCATGTGGTTGCCTGGGGTTCTCATAACAAACATAGCAGACACCACTCCGCCTTATGCACTACTATAGAAATCTTCATATTTACCCAGTGAAAACAGGTTTTTCGCTGTGCTCGAATAATTTTATACTGTCCCTGTGGGGAAGCAGTCAGAGGCTGCCAAAAAGAATGTGCTGCTTTGTGGTGCATGTCTTTGGGTGTTTTGCACTGATCATAGACTCACTAATGGTCTCTGTGAGGCCAATTGAAATATGGCTCGGTTTAAAATATAGCCTTTTTTCCCACTAAATGAGATACTGTCTGACACATTTGCACCCTATTTGTAAGAGGATACATATGAGGGTTCTCTGTATGGGGACCTGAATTTGGAATTTGTGCATGGTGAAAAGACCTGGGACCCAAGCTGGCACACACTCAGTGTTTCCTCTCGGAACTTTTCCTCAGAGGGAGCACTCTGTCCCACAGGTCAGGAACTTTATATAACTCTAACAAGATGACGTAATTCTAGCTCGGAGCACTGATGTCAACAATCTTGCCCTGTACTCACTATCTCTC
>JBBMFX010000017.1:10087316-10097316 GCA_037832545.1 Rhabdalestes septentrionalis
TCTCTCTCTCTCTCTCTCTCTCTCTCTCTCTCTCTCTCTCTCTCTCTCTCTCTCTCTCTCTCTTTCTCTCACACACAACAACATTGGCATTACAGGTCCCATGACTGGACCTTTATAGCATCACTGTGCAATTTATACTTATATATATGTGGAATATACTTATTTATGGCAGTCTATATAGTCTGTAAATTATGTATGAAGGTATGAATATACAGTGTTACATCACAAATGAATCTGACTGAAATGGACTGTAAAACGTGTGGAGATTTTTTTTTTTATAATATGGTCAATAAATTGCTATGCAGACAGGCTGTTTGCAGTTACTGCTTATCAGCTCATGCTGAAGGAGGGAGATGCAAATGCAGCACAGGAGGCAGGACACTAGTCCACCGCGAGGATTTCTGTTTGGCTCTGGAGCGCTAAAGATGGCTGTGTGTGCAGGGTAGATATCACTGGCACGGCCTGACTGTGCAGCAGCAGCGTTAATTTGGTGCCCAGTTTGGCTTGATGCATTTTCCCTCTGAATTTCAGCTAAATTAGCTCCAAATGTCAAAGTATCAGAGGCATCTACGCTACAACAGTCCAGAAAATTACTATAAGCAGCAAAATTCACTCTTAAAGCCACCACACTTAAGTAAGTGCTTCAGGTATTCATTTGTGTGTGTGTGTGTATGTGTGTATTTTTGAGTGTGTGTGTGTGTGTGTGTGTGTGTGTGTGGGTTTCCAGACGCTTTGAATGATTCGATTTGCAGGGTGTGGACTCTGAATTAGACAGATGTGCATACATGCAAACACACACTCACACACACACACTAACACAAACATATACACTAACACACACACACTACCACACACATACACACACTGGCTTGAAAAAAAATATTCAAGCCCTTTGAGTCAGTATAATTTCCAGGATTATAAAACAATTTTCCTCAAACAATATTTATTTTGACTTTGTTTTGCTTCTGTATATTTGGTGGAACCCTACACCAGAATTGGTTGTTTGTCTATCAACATTAAAAATATACAAATAGAGAACAAAAATATGCTGTTTGCGTAAATATCCATATGCCTGTGCTTTGGAAGATTCCAGTTTACGTAAATCACAGCTAAATTACAAATGAGATATAATTAAACATTATTTGTATTAAAGTATTATTTGTAATTCCTTAAGTACGGTTGTCTCTCTATAAAAAGCACACTTTGTAAGGGAAACCGCTACTAAAAGAAGGCAAAGGAACAAATGGCTCACGAGACAAACAACATCATAAGTAACGAAATAGCTACAAAAAAATTGAAGTACTATTGGATCTATCATCAAAAAGTTCATTACTGATCTTTTTGAGGATCTGTGGCCCTATTTGATATTTATAGAGGATCTCTATAAATTCTACTGAAAAAAATGGGGACAAACCACTGTAAAATCTCCAAAACTGGTACCCTAAAATAATTTGTAATATTATTGCAGCTAAAGCTTTAAAGGGTTAAATATTCATACAAACCCTGCATTTTCCATTTTTGTTAAATGTCTGCAGTTTTAATTTGACTTTTTGAAATGTTACAGTGTTACAGCATTCGATTTCACAAAAACACAATGCAAAAAAGATTTTGGTTGGAACTTTTCAATGTATGGTTCCTTGGAAAATTGTTTGTGTTGAGTGAGTAAATAGATCCCGTTAAATATTGTAAAAACACTCTGCATGAGGTAAAGGTTGTAGAAAGAAACATAAAAGAGATTCTTTGAAAGGTTTGTCATGTGCATCACTCAAAGAGCCCTATGAGTCCAAGCCTCGAGGGGTTAATATATGAGTGGACCGCCAGGGGGAAAAAAGCCTATTCATTTATCCTGCCATGTTTTTGCAAGCTGATGTTTGGTCCAAGGCTTTATGATAAATGAAAGGCGTTTCCATGGCACTGTTCATGAACGAGCCCCCTTCCCGGTACCATTGTTCTAATAGAGGGGCTGCGTTCAGTTTCAGGGCTGGCGTCAATGTGTAAATAAGCACGATGAGCTCTTACTCCTTTAAAACTTGATGAAACTTATGAAAGTACTTGTGCAGCAACACACACACATTCACAGACAGAGAATTAAGGCTCTTTTAGGTGGTTGAAACACATGAAAGCTTCTGATGAATGGTGATGTCACAACAAGTGAGTGCATTTAATGGAGTGTTACTTTATTCCCACACATATTGCCCCAATAATAGAAATGTGTTTTCCACAGAATAAAGGCGTTAAATCTTTAGTCTGAGTGGTTCTGCAGTAAGAAAAAAGCGTGCTCATTTGCTTTTAAAGAACTTCGAAAACTAATCTCCCAACTTTTGACAAGCCATGCACCTTATGTGTGCATGTGCTGTGGGGAGCTGTTGTTTTTTCGGCCCTTGCTGTTAAATGGAGGGGAGTGGTGCTGTGTGGCACTGGCTTAAAGTGCTGACGTGTTCATTTGGGGTAATTAGAGCATCCCACTGGTCTGCGTGAAAATTCTAAACTAATGTTTAATTTGTCTCCTGCTCGAAGGCAGGCCTTTGTTATTGCCATGGCAATTAACTTAGTGCGGAGGCTGAGGCATTTCCTGGGATAGTTGTCATTTGCATAGAACAAATCAGGAGCAGAATCAACCCCGGTGCGCTCCCTCCCCCTCCCGCCCACCCTCTCTTTCTCTCTCTCTCTCTCTCACGCTCTCTCTCTCTCTCTCTCTCTCATTCTCTCTCTATCTCAGTCTCTTTTTTTCCTGCTTAACAGACACCTCGGCCAGTGGCCTAGCAACAGTGGCAGCCATGTTATAATGGGCTTGTGGTAGTGATGTGTAGAGTTGTGGGGGTTGCCCCATACCAGAACCCCACACAGTAACCACAGAGACAGCATTCTACACCACAGTGACCTCAGCTGATTAACCTAATCTTACATCAACCTGACAGTAATTCAGAAACTTTGGCCTTTCTCTTCAATTAGATCATTATCGGGACGTGTGCATATTCATGCCAGGCAAAGTCCAGTCTGTCAAACACATTGAATTAAATCTTCCTGCATGTCTCTGTGTTTTATATAGTGATGTTTTTTTGTCCCTATAAAAGAGAAAGCACCATGCTGTCATAATTATTGCATGCAGTATTGTGTTAGTATTAGATTGTTGGTAATTCACACCCCTAATAGTCTTATGTGTTTCTCTTCATCATTTATTAGTCCCTTCGCCCCACTCATCAACATTCAGGATCCCCACAGGGCCAATAATGTGCAGGTATCATTTGGGTGGTGGATCACTCTCAGCACAGCAGTGACATTGACATGGCAGTGACATGTTCGTGTGTGTGTGTGTGTGTGTGTGCTGCTGTGCTTCTGTGCTTCTGTTTCCATTGACTGTCCTCTTTATTAGACTCCTAATCTGTTGGTCCAGCTTGGGTTACTCATCCTTCATCTTTGGACATGTCTGTTTAATGAAAGTATAAAGAACCTTAAAAAGCTTAAGAAACCATCCTCTATGAATGTTTACATTACAGAGAGGTTTAAAGAGTTTGTGCACACTTGATTCTCTCATTTTCAAATGAGGTTTTCTATAGAGCATTCCACTGAATGGTTACTTCGTGGATCCTCAATGGCGTTGGGTAAAAGTACCAACAAAATGACACATCAGCAGGCAAACACACTTCATCTTATGGTATACTTGAGTAGGATCTTAGCGTCAGCAGTTCACTTTCAGCATGCATCCCCCACTGTCCTTATATCAGCATCATAAACTGACTGCGTTTGGTCTGGCATTAACCAAGCTCGTGCTGAGACAGTCTTACACATAGTTAATAAGTGATTGCCAAAAAAGATCTTACATGTGGAGGCACGTTCTGATCTGACTGTGTATGAACGGGACAGCTACGGCCTGGTAACTACCTCTGAGTGAACGTGACTAAAAGGTGCGTGTGTGTGTGTGCGCGTGTGTGTGCGCGTGTGTGTGTGTGCGTGTGTGTGTGTGTGTGGTTCGTTGTCCTGAGGGAGAAGACATAGAGAGCCAGGGACAGCACCTGCTCTAGTCACATGTTTCCTTTTACGATTCAATTAGCTGCCAGCGTGTCAAGAGACCCACTCTGCAACTTCAGCCCTGAATTAAAAGGCATCTTCTCAGCCCAGCCCTGGAACACCTTTAACCCTTTAAACACAAAGCCCATTATTTGGGGATCCACTCCTTAAGTTCTTTACCCTCATGTCTGTAAGTTAAAGACCACTTTCGGGGCATCTTACTTGGCGTTTGGAATAGAATACTATGAATTGATTACATGACTTACATTGTTGTCAGATAAATTATATATATCTTGTCTAGGATTATTTCTGAAAATGGTTGAAGCCTGATTTTCTGTTTGTTTTCTAACATTGTTGTTTCAGAGAGGGAAAAAAATCAGCTCTGAGCCTTTTCAACTCTGTAATGTAAACATGGGCATCTGTTTCTCTCAGACCTGCAGGGTTAGGGTGGTCAGCCATGGAAGTCGGTGATAGGAGCTGTGTTTTCCAGTCGCACCTCTTGGGAGCCAATGGCATGTTTAAAGTGTATTAAGCACTCTCTCTCTCTCTCTCGCTCTCTCTCTCTTTCACTTTCTCTCTCTCTCCTCTAAGCTGTGATGGTGTAGTGGCACTCCTGATCTATATTTCAAAGGAAAAGGGAAGAAATTCTGTAATGAGTTCCCTATCTTCCTCCCAGCAGTGCAAGACCTGCTTTGTGGAACTAATTGAAAGTGGCATGTGGGGTGTGGGGGAGCTCTTTGGGGGCCGCGCGAGCTCAGTGTTTCAGGGTGTGGAGTCTGCAGCGTTTGTGCATTTGTTGTTGCCCTTTAGTGTTGGAGCTTTCACAGGGGTTCCGTTTGGCTGTTTATGATTGCGTGCGTTCTTAAAGCACCTGCTTACTTATTCAAGGATTATATTTGACATGTGACAAGGAACAGAAAGTTTCCTCCCCAAGGCCTCTTCTCAGTACTGGTTGGATGTGAGTTAACAGGTGTGTGAAATCTGCCACAAAGTTCTCAGAAGAGGGAGTGTCATGTATTAATGCACAGTGTGTTTGGGGCTGTTGGTGTCACTAAGGATAGAATTATTACTGTTTTAAATGGTATATCTTCATATAAATTTAGTGGTATACCACAAATATATATTTTTCCCAGTGTGCAATAATGTGACGTAAAGTTAATATCACAATAAATGCAAGCAAACAAGAAAGCAGTTAAAAATATCAAAATTAATTTTGTTTGGGATGAATTAGCTAATGTTTTGTGAGCTGGTGAGGAGAACACAGGTTCGGTTCCGGATTTCTCCTCAATGTTTTCAGCTGTAGTTTGGATTTAACTGAATGAAGGACTGACTCAGTCAAACCAGGTTTCTGAGGGAAACCACCAGTAATTCCACAAAGAACACATTGCTAAATTGTTCATTAAATCTCAATTTGTTATGCTATTCGTATAGTTTTTTAAAACACTCACTGCTAATCTGAAGAGTTTTTAAATGTTATTTTGTGGGTGCCTAAGATTTCTAAGAGTGCTTTGGAGTTTTAGATTTCATACCCATCGATTCAAGCAGCTTTACACACACACACACCCACACACTCACTGTGGGGACACACCCACTTCTAGGGGTCAAAAATGGCTTGATGATTTCAGGGCAGAGAAGAGAAAACTTGAGGAGGAGAGTAGGAAAGAGATGAGATGGGGGAAGTGCAGACATGGTGGTTCAGGGAAAAAGAGGAACAGATTTGGGAGCATGAGGGATGAAACGAGAAGGAGACGTGTGTGTATGAGATGGGGGAGTGGGCTAGGAAGGTGTGTTTGAGGGGGTGGTTGAAGGGGTCTGCTGGATGTTATTACATCCAAAGGGCCGTGCAAAGTAATCAATCTGACTCCTTTTACCATAGAGAGGGAGCAGCTATCCGTAGTGATTGAGTGCTGTGTAAACGATATCTCCTATGATTAGAACATCTAAGATGCTGAATTAAAAACGCAGACGTCTAGAGCAGAGTGCGGTGTGTGCATTTATGTATGTGGCCCACAATACAATACCCATCACCATACAGCGGTCACCGTTTTATATATCACAGTACGCCACAAATGGTAAATCCATCACCATCAAGCTCAATTCATACAGAAACCCTCTAAGCTTTACTGGACAGTCATAGCTACTGCCATTTATAGGTCTCTAAATGTTTTATCCACCGTGGCTGAACTGTGGCAATCAAAAATTTAGTAGTATGGGAATTATGGGCTGATGGAGATATTCCATCACTGCTGATGCTGACAAACATGTTTTAAATGAAATCCACCTACTGCAAAGAGCACCGTAAGTCTTATTTGTAGAGAATTTTACAGAATTAAAATAAAAATAAAATTAATCAGTGTTGATGCCTAGGCTCAAAATACAATGGCAAAAAAAACAATGGAGAAAAAAAAGTGAGATGTGTGTGTATATGTGTAAATTCTAGTTTTGGTGACTTTGTGAAACTACTGTTTCAGTCAAATTCAGTAAGACTAAGTGTTTAGTAGGGGTGGGAATCACCAGTCACCTCCCTATACGTTATTATCATGATACCTAATAGTCTATACAATATTTGTGATTAAGTATTTATTTTTACTTTTTGATATGATTTTAAAACCTGGCCTCTGGGCCATGAGGTTGTGGGTTCAAATCCTACCCCCAGCACCACCACTGGGTCCCTGAGCAAGACCCTTAACCCCAAGTTGCTCCAGGCAGACTGCCCCCTGTAGTTAGGGAATGGAAGTCGCTTTAGATAAAAGGCGTCTGCTGTAAATGTAGACCTATTATAACTAAAGTAGAGTTTTGAATATGCCCCCTTTAAACAATGCACTTCACCCAGGAATAAAATAGAGTAATTGTAAACCAGAGAACACGCCACCTGTAGGATTACTGAGGAACTGTGATGTTTCTTTACCTTAAATTGAAACATATATAGATTATGAATGAATAAAAATCGAGTGTATCCCTCAGCGCTTAACTTCAGCAATTTCTTCCCCATCTCTAGTGTTTAGGGCTAAAATATGCCTGCTGTGACTCTTCTGCCTGTTATTTGTAATCCAGAAAATGTTCTCATAGTTGTGTCTATAAGCAAATTAGACAAATGCCTGTAGGTACTGTGATGTATAGAGTAATATAGAGAGCTTTGTGTCTGCATTTTCTCTCCATGGCCTCTGTGACAGAGCCCCACAGCTGGCAAGGGAGAAAGAGAGAAACAGGGGAGAGTGGAAGGGATGGGGGGATGGAGGGAGGGAGTCAGGGAGGGAGAGGGTAGAGAGGAGATGCAGCTGTGCTCTTGGCACCCCTCACTGGCTCTGGGCAGGCAGGCTGACCAGCTCATTTCCTGTAGTGGGGCCAGAGTGCCCTCTCTCTATCTCTCTCTCTCTCGCTTTGTCTCTTTCTCCACGCTTTCTTCCTTCCTTTATATCTCTCTCACTCTTGCTCTCTTTCTTTTTGTCTCACTCTTCTACAGTGTCTATCTCTCTCTTTCTCTCTCTCACTCTCCCGCACTCTCTTAAACTGGTGCTCTCTCTCTTTCTTTCTCTCTCTCACTCTCCCACTGTCTCTTTCTCTCTCACACATCCTCTCCATCTCTCTCTCTTCTTTCTTTCTCACACAAACCTGGTATGATGGTTTGTCTTACATAATTGTGGATGCCAGAGATGTGCAGCCTAGTAGACACAACACTGCCCCCCCCTCTCTTTCTCTCTCTCTCGCTCTCTAGCGCTCTATCTTTCTCTTGCTTTATCTTTCTCTCTTTCTCTCGCTTTATCTCTTTCTCTCTCTCTCTCTCTCTCTCTCTCTCTCTCTCTCTCTCTCTCTCTCTCTCGCTTTATCATTGTCTCTATAATACAGAATCCACAGCCCTCACTCTCTGTCCCCTTAAACACTGTTCACATGGTTAGAAAATGTAATAGATGTCCATGGGCTCTGTTGAGAGGGAATCTAAATAGGCCATCTGAAAGAGCTGTATCTCTGTACACTTTAATTTAAAGAAACCACTCAGCTGGAAATGCTAATGTTGCCAGAGTCTTCATGGAAGAAAGCTAATAGCTGTTAATTAGGATTATGCAAAGACCACAGTCATTTGTGGATGCCATGTAAGCTGCTTTGCATGAACTCCTCCTTTAACCACTTAAAGTTTTTTTTTTAATTCTAAGACTATTCATCTTATTATTCTTTAAGTACCCCAAATTACTCTGTTAATAATATGTACATTATGTGTTTATGCAAGTGTGAAAAATGCACAGGCCTCAAATACTCAAATATGGGAGCATCTTCCAACCCACCCTTGTCTTTTTCCCTCCATATAGTTTAATGTTTTAGTAAAATGCATGTTATTGTTTTCTTTATCTGACCAAACATACCACGAGTCAAATGTTTGGACACAACGTATCATTCAATGTTTTTTGTTTGTTTTCTTATTTTCTATATTGTAGAATAATACTGAAAACAAACACTATGATAAAGGAACACATGGAATTATGCAGTAAACAAAAATGAGTTAAACAAACTCGAATATGATTTGTAATAAGGTAAGGATGGACTGTTGCTTCTTTTTACTTATTTAAGTGGTTCATGCCATAATGTGGAGTAGAACCGCAGTCGAATAAAATTTCTAACTGTACCGACCCCACCGTCGTTACAACTGATGATCCCAAACACATTAAAAAGGCAAGAAATTCCACTTATGAACTCTTAATGAAGAAACACCTGTTAATTTAATAACATTACAGAACGACACCTCATGAATCTGATTGCCAAGAGTCATCAGAGCAGGTTGTGATGTTTTCAGTATTAATTTACAATGTAGCCAAAAATTAAAAGGACATTTTTGATTTGTAGTGTTGGTGATACAGCTGACTGGTCTGGGAAAAACTGTTTAATGTTTTTTCTGAGTATGTGAGCATGTATGCATGGATGTGTGTTTTGTGGCGTTTCCTGTCTTGAGGTTTAGGGTGTGGAGACAGGGTGTCTGACCACTGCTCCACACAGCTGGAAATCCCACCCATCGTTTCGCCGGACTCTGGCCAACAACCGTCCCCACACTGTCCTCTGATTGTCATGTGTATGGTTTTGAGTGTGTGTGTGTGTGTGTGTGTGTGTGTGTGTGTTTGTGTATATGTATGTGTGCATGTGTGTCTGTCTGTCAAAAGTCTGTCTGTCAAAAAGGCTTTAAAAACAAAGAAGCAGTTTTGGTTTGTCAGTTTTAAGTCACATGACATAAAACAGATTAACCAGCTGCTTCTTCAGCAAATAGACACCTCAGAGCAACTAGGGCCTGGATTTAATTCCAGGTCAGGGACGCGCAGGGCTCTTTCTGTGTAGAGTTTGCTGTTTCTGTGTGGATTTCCACTTGGATTTCCACTTTCAAAAACATCCGGTGGCTCAGAGATGCTAACTCCTTGTTGTGAACCTGCTCTGTAATGACCTAGTGACCTGTCCAGGGTGAACTCAGAGAGAGGCTCCAGCACTTAAGGTTAAGAGGCTCAGAAGATGATGACGTAAACATTATCTACCAGACTGCTTGACGTTAGCTACATCTAACCAGATTTCAATACCAAAGTAGTCAGTCTAATCAGATTGGCTTGGTATGTTACAATATTATTTTTCAAATTATTCGATTTTTCTACTCTTTCTTCTGTTTTCTATTTCCTAAGTTATTGCAATGAAGGGTGTCACTGCTGATTATATGTGTATTACTGTGATAAATAAAGCTAGAAATTACAAAAATAAGTAGCAGTTACAAAAATACTTAGCAGCATGTCCCTGATAGGCCTCCACCACAACTACTTACAGTTTTAAAACAGTTGGATATTAAAATGTAGAGTAAGTAATATATGTCTTGCATTTTTCTTTGTAAAACGAGTCTTTTTGGCCACAAATTCAGGACGTCAAGATATCAGTCTCATGAAACACATGAAATGAATGCATTCTTTTTTAGGAGCAAAATGTTTTCTGTGCTTTTAGTGACAGGTTGGAAAACATGTTTAGTTGTTTT
>JBBMFX010000017.1:10136372-10150692 GCA_037832545.1 Rhabdalestes septentrionalis
AACCATTTATTAAAAATGTTACAAAAAACCACATGATTTCAAAGGGTGTCCTAATTTTTTCACATGACTGTATGTGCTTATATAGGTCAACCGAGCTTTCATGTCAGCCAAGTGCTGATCTACGGTGTTCTAGGAAAACAGCAGCTTACTAAATGAGAATAATGCTGTTCCAGTTTTTACATACTTTCTTTGTTGTTGTTTCTCAGTTCGCACATCACTGGCAATGTCTGTGTTTACCACCTTTGTGTGACTGTCTTTGCACTGTTTAGAGATAAATTGCAGTTTGGAATTGTTAAAGTCCACTAATGACTGGCCTCCACCCCTCTATCCTCTAATCACGATATTTGCTTCAGACAAAACAATTTCAATTCTCAGCGACAACAAACAAAGATGAAGGTAACAGTAAATGTGCAGGCAATTAGGCCTTCCAGCAAAAGCCTTAAGAAATATTCCAGTAACAGAAGCCATATACCGCAGAAGAGTGGTCCTAGTGCTTTGCGCTCAGGGCCAAACATAACTGAGCATTTCTCTTCTCCTAAGGCCCTTGTTTGGTCTGTCTCTGAGCTTGAACATAATAGCCCCCTGGCGTTTGTGGTTAGGCCCCCTTTGTGTGAGCCAAGTGCTGCAGCCCATACTGATGGCACAGTAAAATAGATGTGCAAATGGTATTAAAGGAACAATTCATTAGTTGTACATTAAACTGCTAATCAATAGAGCTGCATTAAACCATTAGGGCTGCAGACACTCCTCTGCTAGCTACGTCTCTGGGCAAATTACGCCTGGCACTCCCTGCACTCCACGCCAGCCATACAAAGCAGCTCCTCACAAAGCCGCTGAACGGGGGCCCCTGAATTTAATTAAATCCTGAGCTGATTTGGAAAACGTCTAACACATCAGCGCACTGCCTGGAAGATGCTACATATCTTTATTAAGGCACAGTCTTATCTTTTTAGAGACGTGAGTCAAGGCCGCACTTAGGGTTTTGGTTGAGTTTTTTTTTTTTTTTTAGGTTTATTATGAACTTCTAAGATGTTGGTGCCAAGAAAAGGGGGTGAAAAATGAAGTTAAAGCGAGAGCGACAAAAGCTTTTTGTTATTCCACAGTGGCTTTTTGTCCTCTGAAAAGCCGTGTTTGCTTTGCTTCTACGAAGTTGTTCCATTTTCGTCTGTATAATCTCCTTTGTGAGCGATGCACAAATCTGTTTTGCAGCAAGTGGTAATATATAAATGTGATGTGCCCTGTCTGATTTGTGCTGTGTATTATTTATCTTAGTATGAACACAGTGTTGAAGAAATTTTGTGGGAAGAAACTGTGTTTCCCTGATGCTACCCATTGCATATTGAGAGTGATGCTTTCAGATGGGGGGTTTGACCTGTTTGGTTGCTCTTTGGCACAGTTTGGAACACTTACCAGCGGTCACAGCTGCAAATAGCTTTCACCCTTTTCTCCTTATTCGAAATCTGCGGGTGTGCTAACTGGCCTGTTTAGCTGGAGAGCCAGCCCTGTATGCAAGCATGCCTATGCCATGTGTTCGGGGGTGATCTTTCTTCACTTTTCATACTGCCTCACCACCCGCAGTGCCCTCGACCTATGAAACTGATGCCCCCTCCTCTCTCACTCTCTCTTGCAGCAAGCCTGGCCCTCTGGAACCCAGCAAATCCTCCTGCCTCCTGCATGGCAGCAGCTCACACACACCTCCGTACAGCACGCCACGGTCATCCCGGACTCCATGAGCAGCTCTCAACCACTGACCAACTGGAGGTAAAAGCTGCTCTGGACAATTCCACAAGATGTCTAATTTGCTCATGTTACAGCATTCACCATTCGGATACATTGAGAGAAATGTAGTAGCAGTTTCTTGGAGGCAGTTGGTGCCCTAGTGGTTTGCCCCTGTGACCAGAAGATAAGATATGATAAGATAAGAAAGAACTTTATTTATCCCCAGGGAAATTCTTTTGTCATATACATGCTCAATGCAGGAACAGGAGTAAATAAAAATATACAGTAAGAGTTTTATAAGAACAGAACAGAACAGTAGAATAAGGCAAATATATGAGATATATTAACAAAGTAACAATATAACTATGGCATCTATAACACAATAACACTATTAGTGCAAGTAGAATCGCCGTGTGTCGTGTGTTCGATGTTCCCTTGTTTTAGAACTGTAATTATGCCATTTTGTTCAATTATATTGAGTCATCTAACCATACTTATAAAATACTATATATATGGTAATTAGTTATACTAAACATAAGGTAAATCAACTATAAAATACAATTGAAAATCCTTTAGTTTACAACCTTGGTTCCTTCCTGAGTCTACACATGAAAAGCAATGTATTCCTTCGCTAAATGCATATATATTAAAATTTTTAAAATGTTAGAGACGGAAATGAAACATTTCATGGTTATTTGACTTTGATACATGAGCAAATTGAATGAGCCAGGATGTTCTATACTCAACTGAGCTTGCTTATGCATTATGTATCATAGAGGAAGTATCGTTTTATTTTAAACCTCATCCACACAAGCACGTCATATTGCATTCAGTACTCATTTATGTCGAATTTTGTACTGAGCTTTGTAGAAGTTTCGGAGTGCTTCCCAGGGCAGCGTAGGTCGCGGGGTGAAGTACAAATGAAAGGTTTAGAGCTTGCTGATTTTGCTGCGTGGGCAGCAGTGCAGTGTGGTGGCCCAGGCTTGAGCTGCTGTGGGTTTGCTGATGTGTGGAGAACAGGAGCTCTAAGCTTTCAGCCCAGCCCTGAGGGCTCCATTGTCCTTAGCAACTCGGCTGCAGAAGTGTCGCACTTCCACTGCAGAGTCAGACATCTCTCCGCTGAGAGCCATATCTCTGCTGTCACTCTACTACATCTGCTGCAGACACTGCTGCCTTCTACTGGCCAAACATCATAACATGTTGTCTTGCCTGTTGGATTTGCATGTGGATCTGTGGGTCTGGACCCTTGTAGAATATCTGCATATTTTGATGTTTTCCCTCCTCTAATACCCTTGCTCCAACTAGCTAATTAACATGATCAGGTAATTAACAATCCCTCTCTGAATTGAAATGGGTGAGCTAGAGTAAAATAAAATTAGCAACACAGAAGGTACTTGAAAACTAGGCCTAGGGACCATTCATGTACAGGCTAATATGAGGACCAGTTTAAACAGCTGTTTTTGATTGATCTGATGTTTTGACATAACAAGACAAAAGACAAGCACTTAAAGCATAAGAGTGTTTAAAATTTTGGTTCTCAAATACAGCCTGAGTATTTTTTGTACAGATCCGACCCATCGCAACACAAAACAAGTTTTAAATCAGAATTTGCTCTGAGCCTGACAAAATTGTGTCCAACTGCAACCCAACTCAAACTACATCAAAACTACAAAAATTCTCTCTGAAATAAAAAAAAAAACAAACACAAAAACTGATAAACTAGTTTGGGACAGCACTGGTAACCATGCAGTCTAACAGCTGTCATCTTGTCGTGGAAAAATAAAAATAAAATGTCACAATGTTACATTTAAATTCCACTCAAAATAACTGAAAGATCAGGTATACATAAATGTAATACAAAAATGTGAGAGGCACCTGGTGAAGAACACATTGTGAGCTTTGAACCAGGACACAACCAGGTTTACGTTGATGAATAGAGTATTACATTTGTAAATATTTACCCATGGTGACATACTATGTGAAACACGTGAATGTTGCTGTTATTTTGCAGGAATTCCCACCCACATGCCGGTCATTACAATCCCATCATGCAGCAGCCTGCCTTGCTCGCTGGTCACGTGGCCCTGCCCTCCCAGCAGCCTTTGAATGTGGGGGTGGCTCATGTTATGAGGCAGCCTTCAAACAATAGCTCCTCCTCCAAAAAAAGTAAACAGCATCAGATGAACAACAGGTGAGAAACCTTTGTGTAAAACTTGTGTGAGACCAATATGCACTCAAGGGCCACAAACTGCAGGTCAATGAATGGATACAAACAGTTTGTTGATACATGAAACTATTCTATCATAAGGCACTTCTCCAAAAATTTGTCCAACACAACAGTTGTATTGACCAAATTGACATGTATTTGGTTTGCAGAATAATGTAATTAGTTTGCAACGGTAAAATAGTCCCAGTCTTTGCTAATAACTCTCTTAGTCATTGACCAGATTTGATTAGTTACAGTTTTGATTTAACATACTGGTTCAGTTTATAATTATACAGTAAAATATTATGAAGGGGTTTGTAACTCATTCACACTTCGCTATGTGTTATGGTCTCAGGAACATGTCGGCCTATGAGGTGTCCTCCTCGCAGTCCGTGCTTTCCCCTCAGCGCTCCAAGCGCGTGAAGGAGAACACCCCACCACGCTGTGCAGTGCTCCAGAATGGCCCCTCTGCTGCCTGTGGCCCGGCCCAGGCCTGTGGAGGAGGCGGGGGAGTCGGTGGAGGAGGGTGGGGAGAAGAGCAGCAGGCCTCCAGCACTACACGAGACCACCACACACAACACAACCAACACAACCCCCCACGCCAGACCATTGTCATCCCAGACACCCCCAGCCCAGCCGTCAGCATCATCACTATCAGTAGTGACACAGATGAGGAGGATGAGCACAAGCAGCCCAGCAACACCAGGTCAGCAGAGTTAAAAAAGCACCATGAAAACGTTGGCTCAGCCCAACAAGGAGCACAAAGTGAATTACTGAAATTCTGATGGGGCTCTCAGGAAGTTATTTTTGAGAAAATGCACCAGGGCTGTTTTAGGACGCATAAAACCCAGCCTGATTCTGAAAAGGGTGTTCAGCAAGGAATCACCACTGACAGAATAGTTTACTCTGTGCTACACCCCAGACCAAGTAGGTCCAGGTTATTGAGGAATCGTGCCAGCCATTGTTTTGCCTTATATGCCTTAAAGATGCATTCATTATGTAATCGCTTGCAATGATTATAGTGAGATAAAATAAAATTTTGATCAAATTCTACTCCTCTGGGCCTGAGGTGGGTTTGTTATTCATAGCTGAACAGTTTACACAACACCAGCTTAATGTTATCGTACTTTGCAAGTGAACTAATATTTGGATGATTTTGGTGAAATGTGGGAAACTTGAACCATGCCAGTTATCTGTATTTTCAGCATGTTAAGTCAGAATTTTTCCTTACTAGACAATTAAAGAAGCTGTTATTACCATCTTATTAACACATAATAAAATGTAAAACATTTTACATATTTTATATATACAGTTTGGACACATAAACGTATGTATCATGATGAATGCAGTATTACCTTGTTAGGAACCCCCAGCCCTGATTGAATGGTCTTTTGAAAATAATGATATTTGTCTTTTCCTATCACTGAACTGGAAATGAGTCATTTTCTAAATACATTGCTCACAGCACATCATCCAAGCAGCGGAAGAACGTCATCAGCTGTGTGACGGTCCACGACTCCCCCGACTCTGACTCCAGCAATAACAGCCCCTATGCTGTGCAGTCTCGCCCCAGCGGCCCCAATGCCAACAACTACGACTCTAAGGGCGCAACACTGGATGACTACAGCAACGGAAATCCCCGCACTATCATCATCCCCCCTCTAAAGTGTCAGACCAGTGAGAGCCTGAACGAGTGTGACCGCCTCCTGCCTGGTGAGATAGCAAGAGGTAATAATCATACAATCAAAGATGCAGGGCAGCAGAAGCTTCATAGGCATTAAATGCACGGTATATGCTGTTATGAGACATTAATGAGAGCAAGGCACAATAATTAGGATATGTATTTGTGTATTATTTACATTACCAGATGTCTCTGACAGTTGATGTGTTTGATCATTGCAGACACCATGAACCACCAGAATTCTGCCTATAAGTTTAAGTCCTCCAATGGAGGGTTGTCTGGCAACAATCATTCGTCAGGAGGCATTCCTGGAGGAGGGGCGTATCGACAGCAGCGTACGGGGCCACACCCCTTCCAACAGCAGCCACTTAATCTAAGCCAGGTAAGCAAAGCAGTTTTCATTAGGAATGACCATATTCAAGTTAAAGTATCAGTCTCAGAGCTATAGATATCAGAATATTTCCATATGGTCTGTGTTAAACCTAAACAAACTGAGCTTCGATTGGGTTTCATATAAATAATTGTTAAGCCTGTTTTATGTAACAGCTTTCAAATGTTTCATAATGTTTATATATAACAGGTACTTGCATGCCATAACAGATGTGGATTATTTATAGTGTTTTGGAACAAGTATTACGACACTGATATTATAGCCTGCTAACTACCCAAGAATAGCTTGATCCACGGTTAGCCTTTCTCTGAAGACACAACGTGCCAGTTCTCCTGAACTTAACCCAAACTATTATTGCAAGCCCTGCATTTGATCTGTTTATTTTATGTAAACAGCAAGAGTGTTAGATGAGCTTTATTGTATACAGACACTATTCATGACTAGGCAATTCAGATGCTTAGCATAGACGTATTCCTTCAAATTAAAACAGGAATAAATGACTCAGCCAGCTAATGGTATCTGGTTTCCATTTATGATTGTCCTACTGAAGTGAAGACCACTAATTTATAAAATGTTGTCGTTGTGGCTGCTGTATTTTTTTCACAAAAATCCTAATTTTCACTCAGGACTCATCAGAACGGGACTGGGAGCCATAAAATGGAACTTCTATGGAGTAAATATGTAAATTATTTGTCTTTTATTAATGTTTGTCTTCCAGGCTCAGCAACATATGGCAGTAGAGAGGAATGGAGGGCACCGGAGACAGCAGGCCTACATCACCCCCACCATGGCTGCCCAGGCTCCCTACTCCTTCCACCACAACAGCCCCTCTCACAGCACCAATGTCCACCCCCATTTGGCCGCCACGCACCTGTCGGGCCAGCCCCACCTTTACACCTACACAACCCCCGCGGCCCTTGGCTCCACTGGCACAGTGGCACACCTTGTGGCATCCCAGGGTTCGGCCCGTCACGCTGTCCAGCATGCCAGCTACCCACCAGGCATCGTCCATCAGGTACCCGTTAGCATGGGCCACCGTGTGCTGCCCTCACCCACCCTGCACCACAGCCAATACCAGGCCCAGTTTGCCCACCAAACATACATCAGCGCTTCGCCCGCCTCCACTGTCTACACTGGATATCCTCTGAGCCCCACCAAGATGAACCAGTACCCTTACCTCTAGAGCCGAAACACTGGAGCCTAGCCTACCGCTGCTTCCCATTCTACTCCTCCACTAGAGAATGAGAGATGTGCTCAAGTCTAACCACCCCCGACCCTTTCCCATTGTCCCTGACATGCTTAAACTTGAAGACGATTAAGATGCTGATGGAGTAGAAGAAGAAAAAGAAGAGTACTCTGGGTGGGAATAGAATGAAGGGGTAAAGTTTTAAAGGATTTTACTTTATATTTGAGTTTGTTTTTTTCCTGAAATAGGCCAGTTCCATTTCTTCTTCTCATTTTTTGGGTTTTTCATTACTTTCAGCATGGAATTCTGAGACATTATCTTTCTTTTTGCATTATCAATCTCTTTTACAGCAAGGTCACACCTGTTGGCATTTTTTGGGAGAGATGAGGAGTCTTGTTAAATCAAGATTTCATTTGGATGTTTTTTTTTAAAGGCATTCACTGACTGTTGAGCTGAGGTCACATTGTGGATGAGGACTTTGGATTAAAGGTGAAATACGGATATCTGCTGCTCTACAAAGAAAATAATAATGATGGCCTTGAACTGTCTTAAATGTTTCCAAATCACATACGGTGAGGTTTACGCGCATACCCCGCTGTCCTCTCCTGTCGACAACTGGAGGAACCTTCTGGAAATATGACAAAAAGACAAAAAAAACTTTCTAGTGTATTTATAGACTTTTCTCTGTTTGTGTTCACATTTAGACAAGAAAATACATTTTGTCATACAGTAGGACGTTTAGCTAGACCCCCTTTTTAGAATGTAGCAGGCTGCACCCATTCATTTTATGAAGAACCTTTCTGATACCAATAGATTTTTTCCTCCTCTTTAAATGTGGTTGCACAAAGTGGTTGTTATAACAAGCATGTACAACATAAAAGGCTGTGTGTGCGTGTGTGCTGCCGTCGGCCATGTGCGTGGTACACCTTCCTCTGCACCTTTGTGCGATGTTTTCTCCACGGTCTTAGGTTTATCATTGTTCCCTCGTAGTGCCTTACAGATATTACGACAGTTTACTTGGCTGGAAACCCTCTAGAACCAACAGAAACTAGCTTGAGCGTTGGCTCCTAGGTTGAACATCTTTTGTCCGAGTTGTTTTGTTTTGTTTTTGACTTTCAGATGTGAGCGTAGTTCTAAATGTGATTTATAGCTGTATTATTATCATACAACAGTGCTTCTTTTTTAGCGTGCATGAGGTTATTTGACAGTTTAGCTGAAGAGACTTGCCTGGGGTAATGAACCAAAGTTGTCATTCAGTAAAGATTAGTAACGCTGGTTACTATATTATATAAATATATAAATATAGTATGTTTACTGTGTATCATAGCTGTGTGAAACCTCAAAACCCAATCACGCTGACATTAGGCTGTGCTTGTTTTCGTC
This sequence comes from Rhabdalestes septentrionalis, assembly GCA_037832545.1. Taxonomy (NCBI): domain Eukaryota; kingdom Metazoa; phylum Chordata; class Actinopteri; order Characiformes; family Alestidae; genus Rhabdalestes; species Rhabdalestes septentrionalis. The sequence goes on from JBBMFX010000017.1 coordinate 10,144,939, forward strand.
ATAAAAGGGAATTCACATGTATATGGATGGACAAACGAAGCACTACACATAATTCTTTCACATCTGTGCTACATTAAGTCTGATTAGTTGTCAGAAAACAAAGTTAGAGGACAAAGATTGGAATTTCATCTGCTAAAGGAGTAGGATTCTGTAGGATGTGCCGCTACAGCACGCCAGGCTTTGAAGGGAGGTCTGAAGAGGGCGAGTGCCTGCAGAGAGAGCCGCCTTGATTGGCCCCAGTGAGCCTGGTGCAGAAAAAGGTGTAGAAAGAGTAAACCTGGGAGGGTGAGAGAGCGGGTCTAGGTAGGGATAGGAGTGATTAAGGTGCTAGAAGATAGCACTGGAAGGATTTGGATGGGAATTGTAGGATGGTGTAAGAGCCTAAATTCCACATCTTAAAGAGAATAGCATGTTGGCTTTGAGCATGTAGAACCTGGAGGAGGCTGCGCTACAGGAGGCACTGGACGGATGCACACCAAACTCTGATCCGAGGCTTCGTTCAGCAGGGTCTGGAAGATCCGGATGCACACTATACTCTGATTTGAGGCTTCATTCAGCAGGGTCTGGAAGATCCGGATGCACACTATACTCTGATCCAAGGCTTCGTTCAACAGGGTCTGGAAGATCTGTGATGTTTTTTTGTTTTTTACAGGCCCTGCATGAACTGAAGCTAAATGTTACCGCGTACACCTGGAAGAGTCGTGCCGAAATATTGGTGTTATTTTGTCGTTTTTCTTCATCCTACTTAAGGAATCTCTTGTGTTAGATATCACTTTGAGATAAAGGGTAAACTGATATGTTGAAGAATTTGTGGGCCAATTTCTTTTGTTGTTGTTTTTTTGTTTGTTTTTTTCTGCTTGAATTAACGTTGACCTGTGACCTGTTTATTAGCCAATGATTTGATTTACGTTTGTGGATTTAATTCTGTCTTTAAATATATAGGGCACATGCATGTCTTTATTTAAAAAAAAATTTGGTGAATTCATTCAATTCTCCCCTCTCATGTCATGCCATAGTACTCGCATTTGAAGTGGTTTTGTTTTTACGTTTGAGACTCTTATTTTCTGGCTATGCTACAGATACATTGTGTTCTTTTAGAGATTGCTGCAATAATTTTTCCATGGGTGTTTATTAGAGGAGGATTTTATTATTATTATTATTATTATTATTATTATTATTATTATTATTATTATTATTATTATTATTTGTTAAGCTCATTTGTGTTTGTCTGGTGACTGATAAGTTATAGCAATGCTGAGTAATCCTGGGAGGGCGTGCATCTTTGTGAAGGTGAGCTGGATTGAGGTTCAACCTCTTCTACTCAAGCAAGCGCCATCAATATCTCGCCGGTTTCTATGCTAGTAGGGATGCCCATTGCTTTTGTGACTGTGTTTGTTTGATTTAGGTTCACTGGCTCCAGCAAACTGAGAGGGAGAGGTTCCACATAAAAAGATTCCATTCCAGACGGAGCCGGTTTGTCTCCCAATGCACTGTCTGTAGTCTCCAGCCCTCACACAGACTGGGCCTATCTGACCAAACGGGAGAGTCGGCTGTCATTTAAGACTTTTCTTTCTTCCCACCAAAGAAATTCAGCATGTTAATGATGCACAAAAGTGGCCCCTTGCTGTAAATGAGATGTCTGACAGTGGAAAAAATAAAGTTCAAATTGAAGTATACAATCATAGCATACATACATAAACATAAATGCGTACACAGCATGCAAACCAATCCAGTCTTCACAGCATCTGAACTGTGTGTGTTTAATTCTAGCTAGCTAGTGTTTAAACCTTCTAGTCCTACATTTCATCTGGTCTACATGTACTAGATTTTTCTACATGAAAGTAAGGCCCCTTACCCATTTTATCCAAAATATTACTTTATTAATTGTTTTTCGGGGGTGGGTTTAGGTGTTATGATGTGCGTATGGAAAACATTTCAGAAAAAATAGCTACTGCTCCATAGCGACCTATGGAGGAAGGACATACCTTGCGAGTAAAACTTTTTAACAAAATTATCACAAGTGCAAAATGAATGTACAATGTGAGACTAAAATGTCAGATATATATATCATGGCTATAACTATTAGCGGACGTGGACTGTCATATTTTACTCCTACTCTGTATCGTTTTCTTCAAAAAAAGAAATGCAATAAGTCTCACGAGAACTTGAGTTATCGGTATGATGGGGTTTTTTTTCATGAAAAAGATTTATGGCTTTCTTAATGTTTCTTTTGTTGAGCTCGCCACATCTGAACTTCATGAAATGAGTCATAAAGCCCTATTAACCCTACAAAGTAATAACTTTTGTGATGTACAAGTTGTACTGCTATGATGCAATGTGTGTCTTTTTGAGAAATGTAAGCAGTAATGTAGATCCAGTGACCTTATAATTACCAAAATGTGCTATGCCTGACAAGTTAGCATCTTTTATATATGTAACAGATGGAAACAACAACAACAACAGAAAACTTTTTAATTGTGATTTTATTTACACCATCTCCTCCTGGAAAATTCATTTTTCATGTCAAAACACTGCCTTCCAACCTATCAACTCGAAGCTTTAAGCAATGGGGAAAAAAAAGATGTTTGTATTGGTTGTTCCTTGTGTAAAGTTTTATTTCAGTTGCTCAAAACGACCAGGTTAATGTTGGAATTGAAAATTAAGAACATATTTTGTTCCCCCTAATGTGAAAAACATTCCCTGTGCCATTTGGCCTGTTAGGTGTCTGCCTGGAGCGTTTTTAATGCTGAATAGACGAACTCTTACGTTATCACCCTACATAATGCAATCAAGTATGAGAAGCTTTGTAAAGCACACACTGGTGAACGAACTTAGAGCTGACCGGTGTTTAATCACTAACGTGTAATGGCGCAGTGACAGCACTACAATATCAAGGCTCTGTATTTAAGTGCTTGGGTTTTTGTGGTTTCTCTTCGGGGCACGAGCTGAAATGGAATAGTCATGAGTTCAGTGCTGTCATTGGAGTTGGATCTCTGCATGTGCAAATGTGCTAAGAGGCCAAATATTACAAAATGGCCATTTTCCATGTTTTAGAACCAAAAAAATAATAATTCAAGCAATGACCTTTAACCTAAGTCTAGAGGTCTAAGTCTAGAGTGTTTGTAACTTGATATCGATTCTCTGTTGGGTAAACTCGTCACGAGCTGAAACCCGACTGTCTCACCAGCCCTGAAACGTCAGTTTACATGGTGATTTACAGTAAACCATAGTATCTGCAGTATAAACAATTCTCCATGTACAGATAACAAAACAGATGGACTTGGCCAAGCAGTTTGTCACACAACACAAATCACCAATGTAATCTGTTATGTAGCTGTGACACACTGTAGCCATCTCTGCAGCCATCTGTGACATGAACATTTTTTTCTACTTGCACAGCAACAAACGTTCACAATAAAATGTAAACTAAATATTTTTCTATAATGTCTCAAAACCTAAGAAGGCATCAGACCCTGACCCTGATTTTGCTGTATGGTTTCTCAATGGTGTAATCTCATTAGTTGTTGTCAAAGCTATTGTGTGCTGCAGTATTTCCAAGTATACTTCTTTGTTAATGTCTCTATCTTTTTTTCTTTTTTTTTTTTCATTTAGCTTTCTTTATTGGGGATTTGAAGAAGTGTGATGTCTCATTATTTCAATCTGTTAACGTAGCGCTATGTGTACCCTATACCTTAGACTAATATTATTAAGTATGTTATGAGAATGGATATTTTACTGGCTTTATAGAATGTTAAAATGAATATAATAATAAGAAGAATGATTTAACTCCTAAAAGTTCAGTACTTGTTACTAAGCGCTTGTGTTACCATTAAGATGTTGTGTGCTTCTCTTAATTTTCGTTGTAGAAAAATTGAGTGAATTTATATTAGGCTTCGACAACTAATGATAGCAGTGTAAATTTATGGAGGATTTTAACAAACATCTGGGTTATAGAAGAATATAGTTATTTTAATTGTTCTATTTACTAACTGTAGGGTGAGAAGGGGCTCGCATTGTGGTGAACTATGTTATAGCTTGTTATTCACTGTTACTTTTGATCATTTTTTCGGTCTCCGAGGTGAATCGAGTTATTAATGAGAATTTGTATGCTCACATATGCATATTGTATATGTGTAGAAATGTAATCACACTTTGTCTTGGATTTACATTAAACTGTTAAGTCACAGCATTCGTCTCCCTGTTTTGTGATGCCTCCTTGCTACATTTGTTCAGTACTTTATCAGTTTATGGCTTGTGTTGCTTTTATCTGTTTTTATATGTGTAGAACAATTAGTATTTATAGACAAAAGTATAATTGTTGGAATAATTAATTTTACAGAGAGCAAATTATCATTATGCAGTCATTCATGAACCACAGATCTTTAAAGAGTTATACTGGGACATGTGCCATCAAATTGGAAAATAATGGCCACACACCAGATAAGCATATGCAGAGACTAAAAAACTCACATTTGCTGAAAACTGGGGGTAATGTACTTTTTGTTTTATAACTTTTATAGCGTGTATATATATATATGCATGCTCTCTCTCGTGAGAATGTTCTCTAGGAAAATATTCACTGATAGTGAGATTTTGGAGCAGCTCTTTGACAGTGAGTGAGATAGAGGAGAATGTGTCTGAGACAAAGGATTGTGTTGAGGAGAACCCTGATTCTGAGGGATTCTCATCTGATGAGAATGAGAGTGTTGACCCTCCTGTCTCTCAACAACAAGGTCACCTCCAAAAATGGAAAGATAACATGGTCCCTTTCCCCTCGTCAACAGCAGGGTACACTCAATGCTACTAATGTTATCAAAATGGTTCCAGGCCTCACAAGATAAGCAATCAGCCACACTGAAGACATCAAGTCATAATTCGAACTCTTCATAACCCCATCAATTGAGAAAATTGTACTTGGGATGACAAATTTAGAGGGTAAGTGAGTCTATGGGGACAGTTGGAAAGACTTGGATGTAGTTGACAGTAGTGCAGACTAAAAGTTTGACTGTGGGGATAGAGAACTTTTGCATGTTCTGCCTGATGTTCTCATTATGATTTTCTGTTTCAGAGTTGGGTGAACTTTCAAACATGTAATCCCCCAACACACAAAAAACAAACAAAAAAAATTATATATATATATTTAAAAAAATCAAACTAAAATAACAAAAGCAAAAAATAAAACCTCTTAAATTCTGCCACTGCTGGTTCCAAGCCCGGATAAAAAAAAGAGGAGGGGTGAGTTAGACTTTCTAACTATGTGACAAAAAACGGTTCATTCTGTGAGAGTCATTCTATGAGAGTCATGAATGTGCACCCCAAATTAGAAAAGATTTGGATGAAAGATTTGGATGATACACTAACTATAAAGCTGAAGGTTTGACCTGATGGTGGCGCTACAGGTGATGTCATATCATCACCAAAACCCATTAAGGGCTTAATCTTGAGATCATTAATGTTGTCAGAAAATATGAGAAGATTTTATGAAAACATTTCAAGATAAATGTATTCTAACTTTGGTCTGATTATTTAAGTTTGGCCAGATGGTGGCGCTAGAGAACAGGTCAGCTTTCACTATCAAGGGCTTATTTATGTATTTATGTATAAACTCAGGCAAAAATTTTCAGTAATCGTTTTCTGGAGGCAAATATCCCTGGGGTCGAATTGACCCCTGAGGGTGAAAAGTGTTATTAAAATTGAGGAGAACAGGAGGGATATATATATTATTCAAACAATTCAAACAATTTTCATGTATAT
>JBBMFX010000017.1:10157902-10172870 GCA_037832545.1 Rhabdalestes septentrionalis
GTTCAGTGGTGGTGTAATAATTGTGTCAAAAACAGAAGTATAATAGTAAATAAATATCGGTTCTGAATATCGGTTATGGGGCACATAAACATGCAAATAATTGGTATCGGTATCGGTAATAAAAAATCAATATCGGTCGATCACTACTCTCAATTACACACTCGCAATATTGTTTATGGCTGGCTGTCCAGACACATGATTCCAGTCCCAGGCTGTACTTTTGTGTCAGTGGAACCTAAAAATCTGTGAAATACATTTGGATGCTTATAACAAAGTGTTCACTTTTCCAATGAAATTTACAACACCACAGCCTTTCACAGAACCATCCTATTATGCAATGCCAGCTTTCTGTCTGAGCTGCCAAGTTCTTGCAGCCCTCAAAAAGCAGGGCCACTTGTGCATTTCTTCATTAGGAAACACCTCACCTTTCCTCTCCATCCTACTCAAAAAGACCCATTTCATGACTACCCAGCTGCTGCTGAGTACGTTGCCAGCCTTTATACCCTTGCCTCTGCTCATAACTCGAATCCTGTGCTAATGGAAAATGTAAATCACCCTTTGGAATATAAACCAAGCGTGTTTTTTTTTTTTTACATTTTATCTAATACTTCTTATCAGCCTACTTTTAATTAGCAAATAAACCTTTATGATGATGGCAGCCCCTAGGCAGCTTCCACGCTTAGGAGATGTCATCTTGTGTAAGCATAGCAGTTCCAATTGAAACATTATAATCATTGATACTATACAAAACATTATGCAAAAGCCAATGAATGGTCAAGAAATTTGATATTTAATGGCAGCACTGAACCATGAACTTCTTTTGCAATAAATATTTACATATCAAGTGAAGTTGGTGTAGAAAACTAGAAAAAATACTAGAAAATAAAAGAAAATTCAGATCATTTTAATCAGTGTTCCAGACACATAAAAGCTTTTAAATGAAACTATGGAATCTATTTGGAGATACGTATTTGGAGTATTATGTTTAAGTTAGGACACATTTTGGACAATTTCTACACTGCACAGTGAAGGTGTAATTTGTTGATTGGCACTGGAAAAATCTTAATGCAAAAAAACACTTTTTTTGTTTGATTTACACTATATATTGTATATAAATCAGTAATAAGAAACATTGGCTGTGTATTTCTCCATATTTATAGTCTATATGTTGTCGTGTATAGTATTTGCAATTCTCTTGTTTTTCATCAGTCATCAATTTATTACAAAAAATAATGCTCTTGTTTTGACCTTTTTGGGTGACAGACCACTTGTTGCTGTGGAGAATAGACTTCTCAACTTCTGTTTTTTCCCAAAGCAGAAATATGAATTTTTTGTTTGTTTTTTCCTTCCTTAGATTGGCCTTGGTTGGCTACCAACATGCCAAAACAGTCTCTGGAGAAAGTGCCACATTACGCACCTTCACCTTCTGCCTTACCATCCTCTTCTTTTAAAGCCTCAGGACAGTCAAGCAATGTCCACAGAACATTCCCCCCTATGCCTGACACTGGACCACTCAAAGCCTCAGTGAATTACTACAGTAAAACCAGTGACACTGTGTTAGACTCAACATTAATGCCACCACAGAGCTACCTTTTTAGCAAAGCGCATCACTCTGCACCAGAACTAAGTTCCTCTGAGTCAACTGATGGAGGTGGAATTAGCTCTAGAAGTTCTTCAAGATTGTCACGAGAGGTGAAGTTACCTGTCCCACAAGAAGTGCCCTCTTCTCCAGAAACTATTACACAAGATGTCCACCTCGCACTGACTTCGCCCAGCTCATCCACAAAGGCTTTAAACATCTCTCCGTCTCACTTGCTTTCAACCAAAATGGTTTCTCCTGAAGAACCACCTTTTCCTCCTCCTGAATTACAAACTCAGATGACTATCAATAGTGTTACACCACCAAGACAAGTAGAATCATCTAGCAGAATCAAAGGCTTTGATCATGTACATGTTAATAATGACTTAAATGTCCAAAATGATGCTTATGCTGGTGATCACCTATTAAATCCTAGTCATGCACTTTTTGGAAACCATTTTGTGTTGACATCTTCCACCGAGCCAACTATGGGTCCACCAGAAGATTTTTTCCCGACCAACACTATGGATGTGGACTATGGTTCTGGAGATTACTTAGAAACTATGTCCTTTATGGGCTCTGAAGGAGATGACTACTCTTTAATCACCAATCTTCCCTCTAACATGTATGACTTTGAAGACTCAAACTCCGAGTCTTACGACACATCTTTTCCCACGAGAATAGTTATGCCTTTGTCCACCAGACACCTTTCTCTCGTTCCCACTAGTGTTATGTCCAGTGTGCATGTTACCACTTCTCTTCATTTTACTTCCAATCAAAACTCCAGTGTTAACTACAATTCAGCCAGTATACCGAATACAACAAATACTGTTTTTAACAAGCAAGTGACTTCCGTCAGCAAAGAAACTTCCAGTTCTCCAACAGTAACCAGTATTCCCAACATTTTGGCCCCTACACCCAATTACACCACCATCTATTCAGGTATCCCAAACATCCAGCCAACAGCAGTCCATTCCTTACCCCCTCTCCCCACCGTTTCTGCCTCCTTAAATCAGAGCAGCTTAGTTAATGAGAGTTCAGAGTCAGATTCTGGCTGGCTTGACAACATTACAATTGAACCCACTGATGTTCTTCTGCCTGATATGAACAGCCTGGAGTACTACACCATTCAGCTCACAAAGGGTAATGAAAGCTTGCCAGAGCAACGGGGCAACCAGAGCACCTCCAAGAACTTTTCTGTCATTCCAGTAAGCACAACTCACGTTATGGCCACCAGCACCCATACTGTTGACCCCAGCCACATGCTAACAGTGATGTATGGAGAAGAACTGCAGACTGTAGACAAAAACTCCTGGCCTGAAGATTCCTCTACAGATATGTCAGGATTTGATCCTCTCAATACTACCACTCTGGATCTGTCTGAAGTGAGACCCAGCCTAACAAATTCTACAGTGCCATTCCTGGATTCATCAGTGACATTAACTCCACCCATGGACATTTCAACTTCTTTGAGGAATCTAACTTTAACTCCAGACTGGATGAGCACTGAACCTGTGCCATCTGCTATTGACACCAGCACATCTTTGTTACTCTCACCTACACTGTCAGAAGAACCAGATGTCTTGACCCCAAGTACCATAGGCATCCACTGGTTTGTCAACACCACTTTGCCAGAGACACTTCTCCCTACCCATACGGTCATGAGTGATGTTTTAAACCACACTTCAAATGTGACTGCATCGCCTGAGTCAATCTTCAACAGTACCTCCAACCTTCCTGTCACAGAAATGGCTGACCAAGGATTCACGGGACTGCCATCAGAAATCCCTTTCCCTGAGGTTACAGATGATTCACTGACAACATCTGGCAACACAGAAACTCCAGTATTTGATAATGAGACAACAGTGGCAACCTCAGCAACCATTACAACATTTACAAGCCCCACAGATGGGGCCTATAACACCACCTCCTTGCCAACAACAGCTAGAGAACCTTCAGCGACAACACAAAAGACAATCACTGAGACCACGACTGTCCGGGAGTACCTGTGCAACATCACCAAACCTGACACCTACTTAGTTCGAGTCGGTAAGACTTAGGTTTAGCAGATTTGTGTGTGCTTATAACAGACTGTTTGTTGTTTGAATGAATAGTCAAATGCTGAAAATGTGTTAAATGATTAAGTAGATTGTTTGATAGACTTTGCTTAGAGAACAGAGAGCTCCTAGAGTGATGCCTCACCCACTTTCCCTCCAGGGTTTCCACCTGGATCCACAGCTGGTTATGCAAAAGCCAAAGTCAGAGAGATCCTCAAAGCTGAATTTAATCGTTCAGTTGAACTGCAGGTATGTGTAAAATTTGTAAATTAATGATTATCTGTTCTTATTAAAAGACCCTTAATGTGGACATTTTCTTCATTGACACAAAATAGTTTTGGTCTGGTACATAAACATTACAAGTTTCAAAACACATTTTCCCTTGCAGTCCATATTAAGTTTTGCATAGTCACAAAAACTAATGCATACACACATCAGATAATTCATCCTAAATCTGTTTAGCACTGCCTATTAGTGCTAAAGTAATGAAGTGTGTTTCAACCTGAACTGAGTTTTGAACAAAACCCTATAACAGAACAAAATAAAAGCTACAATAGTTAAACATTATTATTATAACAAGTTATAATAAAAGTTATAATAAACTATAATAACAGTTATAATAAAAGCTGCAATAGTTCAAACAATGATTATAGCCTCATTATTTTGTTTTCTTTCCTGTGTAGCTGCATACAAACCTCTTAAGTGGACCTAGGGGGGAAAAATACGAGAACATTGTAAGACATGAGCCCTTTAAAAATGTCAGATGACCTATTTAAACTTATACACTGTTTAAGAAACATTGATTTTGTTGCACTACAAAGTTTTCCATTTTTTAGCATGATGATTGTGTAAGTTTTGCAAGGCTTCATGCCAGGGGCTGGTGAGCTGTTGTGTAATGGATGTGTTCCAACTTTGTGTAATGTTTCAGAAGTGTATCCGGAAAAAACACTGCTCTTTCTGTCCCACTTTATCTGTTGACTTCATGAAAGCAAACAGCAGAGAGATGCGTTTTGTGGCTAGCTCGAAAGGATGGAATTCCTTCCCATATTATAAACACATAGATTTGAGAGCTCCTGGAACTCATTTTGTTGCAACCAATTTAAAAACAGCTCTCTCCCAGAACTATCTTAGATCCTCCTCATCAGCAGTTACTCGGGGTTAAATCATTCTGGTTTATGTAAGTCTATACCTGACTCATAATTGATCAAATTACAAAAATCTTGTTTATTTCACTGTTTTTGTGTTAATGTAGGTAGTGAAAGCTCCTCCAGAGTTTGTGTTTCGAGCTGTGTCTGGTCCTGTTGTCTACACCGCTATATCAGTGATGAATGCTCTGAGACAGTCAACACGTACGTCTCGGTCTATCCTCAGTGTGTCCCCAATCAGTCCTCTACCAGCCCTACAGTACCAAGTTCACTCTGGTAAAACCACTCGTAACACTCACACACGTCTCTTATCACTTCATTTAAGAGCGAGAATCTTGATTACTGGAATGCTTTAATGGCTACTATATCTGTATTTCATTAAGTACAGCTGTTTTAAAGCAACCATGGAAACTTTGTCTCTTCTGGTGAGTATTGCCCTTGCGTTTTGTCTCTCTGCAGTGCTCCAGTTCGTCCCCAGTCACATAGACGTGCGTGTGTGTACCTTCAGCGAGCACATAGAGAAAGGCCTGACTTTGGCCTTTGCTGAAGCACGTCGCCGTTCAAAGGAGTCTACTAACTTCACAGTACATGTAAGAACCAATGAAAATATATTGCTTAAATCAAAGATGAAAAATAAAACTTGTATTTGTCCACCTTCCCCAAAAGCAGTAAACAAGGTTAATAGTAAGGTAGATAAGAGTGATGCCTGGGTTGACCCATGGGTGCTTATAAACTTGCTTATGTGGTTTCTGACACTGTACATACACACATATACATTTTTCTTGACTATAAATTAACAAAAATATAAATAAGAATCTGACATCAGTCTGGCCATTGCTGCTGCTTTACCTTTCAAACTGATATTCATGCAGGTCTAGAAAGTACAGCCACAAGTCTATTACAGACAATTTAATACAATTTAAGACAAGTGTGCATTAGTTTAGGCTTGTACTTCCATGATGCTAAACTTCAGCCACCAAATATTAAAAGGATAATATTCCATTTGGCCATTTAGCTTGGCCGGATGCCTGCCGATATCAGTATGAGGTCAGTATATGGTGAGAGATTAAGTGAAACCAGCAAGTGTTCAGGATTATGTGTGCAATCTAAGCATTTTCCTATCTCTGATTTAGCTAATCCGTAACATAATGACTTTGTTTATTAGAGCTGTGCTCACATGCTGGTCAGAATCACAAAGCCTACAGTATAAGCAGCTCACAGGATTTTCACACAAACTGTTAAATGCCTGTGACTCAGCCCCCTCCAGTCCTTTTAATTGCTTCTTATTTCTGTCCAATTTGTTCAATGTGCTCTTTTAATATCACCAGGGAAAAAGACACCTGGTGTGGTGGCAGCTGGATTAATTTTCACAAATAATTGTACAATTTGTCCTAAGGATGCTTTGAACCAGATGTGGGCTGCTTTTTTCACACCTTTTAATATTGTTGATCAGAGTATTAAGCTGTTTCTGTAGATTGCTTCCTGAAGTCTGAAATGATGTCACTCACAGCCTTTTCTTTGATTGGATTTAGGAAAAAGAACGTCCACTGCTCAACTCAACTGTTGTCAAGGCAACAAAATTAATGAGTGAAATTCGCTGCCTGAGGCTGAATGTGTTACACAGCCCTCAGTTTTAACACATGTTGAAGCAGATGTGATACAGCTGATGTTAAACCACAGACACCTCAGCCTCGTTTGGTTTCATCTATGACCATGATAATAAAAGAGTATATGGGCTAACTTGTTGCACTCAGTACATATGGTTCCAAATGAGTATATCATTTCAGTCTTACAGGAATTGAATTAATGTTTTCTAGGGAATTCTAACATTACTTGCTGGAAGCACTTCTTGATTAAGATGCAGGAAAAGGGGGTAGGATATCTTTTACTAGTGAATCACAATGACATTAGAATCATAATAGTCTAAGAATTTAACTGCTTTAAAACTCAACCAGTATTTCATACTAATATTTAGTGGTGAATTTTCTTTACTTTAGTAAGGCAGAACATTTTAGCTTCAGAGCAAAAATATCTGAATTGGAAATATCTGAATATTATACTACATATGTATGTATAAATGCTTAATGTACTTGAGGCAGATGAGAAAAAATGATCAAATTCCCGTTTCGTTGAATCCCAGCCTATGCAAGGTTTAACAAGTTTAACTGTGTGGTCTAAATACATACATTGCAGATACTGAACATCACAATGAGCCCTGTGAGTAAAAACCAGAGACAACCAAGTGGGCCAGTGGAGATCACATTTGTAGTTCGTGATGCTCGGGGATACATACTAGGATCAGAAGTCAGCAGTCTCCTGAGACAACTCAATGTTGTAGAATTCAGCTACTATCTGGGCTACCCCGTTCAGCAAATCGCAGAACGTAAGTGTTTACCTGACACACACACACACACACTATCCATTTAAATCAATCCATTCTATGAATGACTCATTTTGACCCAGTGACCCTTCGATGGTATGTATTTCTCTCATCAATAGCATTCCACTATCCGGAGCTGAATACGACCCAGCTGCTGCGCTCCTCATGGGTGAGAACAGGTATGTCTGACTTTCTTTATTCTACTAAATCCTTTTTTGCAGTTGTGGTGGTGTTTATTCAGTGTCTTATTCGGAATTCAGGCGTATTTCAAAGTCATATTTGTTTGTCTGTGTGTAGTGTTACTGGGTGTGATGGAACAGCGTGTGAGCGACAGGATATTTCAGGCAAAGATGGAGAGGAGATTGGCTCTGTTGCTCGGGGAGGGACTTGGCACAGGACGACGTTTTAAAAGAGCAACCAGCATAGGCAACAACAGCGTGCAGGTAACAGAACACTCCTTCTTTAAGTCCCCTCTCGTTCAGCTGTTTTCTTTTTGGCTGTTGTGTGGGATCATAAGTTTTGGTTACAAAATCTGTTTACTTCCCTGTTTATTGCTTTGTCTTTGTGTAGCAGTACATATTTTTGCAGTCTTATCAAAGCTCAATTTTATATGATTTACACTGTGTGAATGTTTCATGTTGAATTCGCTGACATATGTTTCATAATTTGAATAGGAAATTGTTACATTTCCATTTAGGGACTTTTTCCTTCTCCAAATGTAGGATTTCTAATTGATAAGCATGTGCATCATTTGCCATATTTCCCTGCACTCCCGTTCTTGAGTGGGAGTGAAAATGGGGATCCTCATTATGGAACTTTTCCTGTGTGGATGGCCCCAGCCTCTCTGGCTTCTTAATGACTCTTTCTTTGTGGTCCACTCTCAGCACCTGCTCTGCTCTTTGCATCCCTTTTTCAGCCCAGGAGTATCCATGGCAACACCTCCTATTCATCCCTAGGCTGTGGAGCCACTGGCTGACTACCGCTTTCCCCTCACAGGCCGACTAGCTGATTCTAGATCAATTATTGAACACTCCTCTCAGACAGCTAGATTCATCCTCTAACCCAGTGTGTTCAGCCTGTGCTGTAAGATATTTTCACTGTTCCATGGGGGGCACAGAGAGTGGGACAGTCCACATGCACAGCGAGGAGCTGTCATTATGATTAAAGATCAGCCTGGTTTTACAGAGCCCAACCCCCCCTTTAACACACTGACCTTTCGTCTCGCTCCGAACCACTGCCACTGCTGAAAGTGATGGTACACGCTCCAGGACTGTTTACTATCCAGTAATGACCTAATTAACAGACTGTGAATATGCCAAGGAGTTGTAGATAACACATCTTTAAATGTAGCTCAACTGGCGGAAGCATTAAGATGAAAAATTCTGTCTTGCTTAGAAATTCAGTTGTTTTCATGAATTCTGAAAGCTGAGTTATTACAAGCAGTCATAGTTCACCCATATAGACACATAGCTGCTTAAATAGTCTTGATTCTGTCATTCTTGGAAGTTCTTAAACTAGTGTGCTGTATTGTGCTGTTTACTGTGAATATGATTGAAAAAGGACATTACTTAGTGAATATTGCTTGATATTTGATCAAAAATATTAGACAGTGCGATCGGTCTAAAACATGAGAAAATTTAAAAAGTCATTTGAGGATGATTGCATTATTTTTACCACTTAGAAGCCCCTGTTTTCAGTATTTTATGAGTAGAGTAAATGACGGGCAGACCACTGAATTGCCTAGCAACACAGGCCCATCTCATATGTAGGGACATTACTGTCCTTCAGTTCGCGACTAGCAATCAGAGACGAGCTGGAAAGGGGGTTGGCTAGTCACAGCCCAGCAATGAGAGTGCACTATGTAGGTCGAGTTCAGGTGAGGCCGACTGTTGTCATCCTTTTCCACCCCAGTTACGCTGGAGAATGTATGAGTGTTGGACCCAGACAAGACAGGCCAGGCTCCACTTTCCAACACTTGCTGACCTGACATTTCCCGTATCATATACCTTATTAAATATCTTTATTTGTTCTAATGTGCTAGTTTAGTGCAGACTTACTCACGTAGTTCAAATAATCAAAAACATAATAACCTTTTAAAAAGTCTAGAATGGCAAATTGAGCTGCAAATGATGAAAGCTGTACCCCATCATGTGGAAAATTAATTAATAATGACTGTCTAGAATGCCTAATATTCCTAAAGTGGTCTTAAAATCCCTAGGCAGATAATGTGACAAAAGTAAGTGCAACTAGATGGATTACAAGATGTTATTTGGCATGTAATAACTTTTTTGTACCCAGATATTTTAAAAATGCATTACTTTAATTAAAATTAATTTTCAATCTACATTGTTAAAGGTTATTCCAGCCTTTTTGAAATATAGTATAAATGGTTGATTTGTTTGTTTGATCTGACCACAGGTTGTGCAGACCACGCGGCTGTCAGGTCCGGATAACCCTCTTGAGATGATCTATTTTGTGGAAGGTGCTAAAGGTGACAGGCTGCCTGCGGTCACTACCGCTAACCTGCTGAACAAGCTGGATGTCCAGCGTGCGGCTATAGTGCTGGGATACCGTATCCAGGGCGTCCTGGCACAGCGTGAGTATTTACGCACAAAACGCTACGTTCACTTCATGTACTGAAATGGGCAGTGGAAGAGACTGAGAAATGAGTTCCCTGCATGAACCCTTTCTTTGAGCCAATCTCAGTTGTTGTTAATCAAATTATTATAACTAGTCCCCTGATCACAGTGTGAGTTGGCTGTTGTCTTTTAAAAGTGAATGCTTGAGTTCTCCTCACTGTAAACATCAAAGAGGAGGTCTTAATGAGCAGGTCCTCGAGAGAGCTCGGCCTCTTTATCTGACACTGTTTGTGCTGGCAGACTTTCAGCTGCTTCACTTTTAGCAAAAAAAAGAAGTAAAAAAAATTATGTTCATTACACTTAATAAGGCCATTTCCTATTGTATAACAGCAGAGGATGGAAATGCCTGAGGCACTCCTCTCTTTGAGCATTGTTTAGCTCACCATGCTACTAAAAGACAGGTTCACAAACTCCTTAGTCATTCACTTGGCATGTCAGACAGTGCAGCTTAAGGTTCTGGCTGCATCCTATCCAGTTACCCTGCACTGCACTACATTTTCAGTTCACATTATATACCCTGCCTTTGTATTCAATTGTGTTTCCTTCCAAAAACACAAAAAATGCTAAATAAATCCAGAACTTACTTTTGGTTTTGGATTTTGTATCCTGAATTTTGGTTAGAATTTATTTTGCTATTTTTATTTTGTTTTGTAATTATGTATTTATGTTTGTGCCTGCTTTTCTGTGTCTCACTTTCTTTGTGCAGCTGTGGATAAGCTGCCTTCATCGCCCTCCGAGACGGAGAACACCAACACATGGATTATAGTAGGAGTGGTGGTGCCTGTGCTGGTGGTGGTGATTATCATAACCATACTGTACTGGAAGCTGTGCCGCACAGATAAACTGGAGTTTCAGCCTGACACCATGAGCACAGTCCAGCAGAGGCAGAAGGTAGGAGGTCAACTGACTTCTGTGAACACATTTATTGTCCAACTACTAGTTTCTAAGACTTACTATCCAGTAACAACCAAGAAACTAAAATAAAGGTAACGTGACAGTAAGGCATGGGAATCTGGAACTGCTTGGATTAACAATCATGTTGTTTCAGTTTCACTTTGGATCACAACCGCAAAGAGTGTGACAAAAGAAAAAAAAAACTGTCGCAGTGTTTATTTTTGTTGGTCTGTCTGCTGGGTTGTGTTACTGAAGGGGAAGATATGGCTAATCAGCATAGGGGCTCCTGTGTGTCTCTGTCCTATCTGCCTTCTGCTTTATCTCATCTCTATGCGACTGATTTGGGCCACTCAGTGCCATTCCATTCTCAAAGTTATTTTTGTGTCTTTGGGCTCATACCAGAACCACTCTTGTTGAATGAGGTCATGTCTTGGTTTAAGTATATTGTTTAAACGAGCTCTCTTGTGCTGTAGTAATAAACACTAATACACAAACATTACTGGTAAGTAGTTTGGGGACACCAAACTTTTTAAATAAATCAGTTTTCTTTGTTGATTTGCAGTAACTAAAGCTAATAAATAGAAAGCTGTTTAGACATTGCCATTGACAAAAGAACTACAAATTGGCTGCTGGAACCAAGTTTTAGAATAAACTCACACCCTAAACAGATACCCGTATTAAGTCAGCACTTATCAACTCTTACATCTTTCCAGTGTTTAAAGCACCTTTGTGTTTTAGTCTGTGTTGTAAGGTTAGGTAAGCTGTCAAATCATGTAAAAAAGGTTCATGCTCTGATAATGGAGAGACAGCTAAATATAGCATCTGTTTATGTATTGTAATCATCTGTATTATGTTCGTAAAATGCAGGGGTTTTGTCTAATTTGCGAAGGAACTTTAAAAATCAAATATTAAATAAAAATCAATACAAAAGTTCCCCAGCTTTTGACGGGATTGCTTCATAATATAGTGCATATTATCATAGCACAGCTCCACATCTGTGACCAAATCCTTCTCTTCCTTATACACACACCCCTATGGTGTCACTCAACACTAATTGCCACTATTGCATTGTCATGTTCGTGTGCAGTGTAACCTGACAGCCCTACACAACACAGCAAGATTTAACCAGCTTTGGCTAAAGTGCACACACTCATCACATCTCACATCTGCCCCTACTCAAGAGCATACTCTCACATTACATACCGCACGTGTGTGCACTCACATACTTTTTAGCCTCATGGAGCACACTTCCAGGACACTCATGTTCCTTCTGCCAACCCTTTTAAACTCTAATAACAGCGCAGCTGCATAACCCGTCTGCTGAACTTGATGTCATTGTTTCCATTAAGCTTTTTTTTTTTCTTGTCTGCAGTTGAGTCTTATTCACTCGTCGTGAAGATGCAGCTTTAGTGCTGCTAGTAAGACAAGTGGTCCATTTGTTTTTGTGTCATTACTGCAGTTTTTGCCTTTTGCATTACTTGCAATGTTGTCAAATGTCCCATATGGGTAAATTATGCAACCCTAGTTTGTGGCTGCAGTTTTGTTAAATAGGGTTGGCATCTTCAGGACGTTTTTATTATTTTAATTGTTTCATTCCATTCCATTCTTCTTGCCCTTGCACTGATCTGGCTTCCCTTACTTTGAATCAGTTCCTGATCACTATTACACTTCCAATCTCCATCCAGTCCACAGCTTCATTACAGAAATCCATACCCTCAATCCAGAGGTCAATGACCCCGATCAAGAGAGAAAAGCTAGTTGTAGAGAGCAGTGAGGAAGAGGAGGAAGAGGCAGAGGAGGAAGAGGAAGACGAAGAAGAAGAGGAAGAAGAAGAAGAAGAGGAGGAGGAGGAGGAGGAGGAAGAGGAGGAGGAGCAGGAAGAGAAAAAGAAAGAGAAGGTAGAGGGTGGTAGAAGTGCTGTTTAGTGAAATTGACCTATTCATTTTCTACCCACAAGTCCTTCTTAGAGACTGTTGCAAAGTTGGTTAGTGTTTATGGAGTGAATATGAGAAAATACATTTTTCAAAAAATACATATAAAATGCTATATATTTGGGACAAGTTACATGTTCTAAAAGTACACATTTTGACATAATATGACATTTTCTAAAACATTTTCTCATTAAGTTGGACAGATTTGGTTCCAGCATTCTGTTTGTATACTCAAGCATCTTTTACTATGAGAGAAGTCACTGGTGGGCAGAGAACAGATAAGTCAATTGTGTCTAGCACCTTCAGCAAGACTCCCTTATAGGCAGCAGTGTACCAGTAATTAATTATAGAAAGTAGCTTTTCTCTCCTCCTTTGACTTAGTCCATAGTTCTGCAGTACTGTAGTGTGCAGCTTGTGCTATGTGCAGGGAATAAACCTGTTCTTAGGACAGCATGTAGAAGAGTGGATCGAAAAACACACCATAACATATGACTTGCCTCCACCCATACTTCAAATACTTTGAATCAGAAACCAGTCCCTGCTGCCAGAGGCATTAGGAGACAAGAGACTATAGATGAGACAGATGAAGAGGAGGAGGAAGAAGATGAAGAAGAAGAAGAAGCAGAGGAGGAGGAAGAAGAAGAAGAGAAGAAAGAAACATCAAAAAAAGTGACCAAGACCAAGACAAAAAAAATGATGCATAAGTCAGAGGTAAAGCATAGGAATAGAGTTAGATTGCGTGAAGTGGTATGGTGCTAGTGCTAGCACTGTGGTGGATAATCCCCTTGTCATAAAATTGATAACCAGGACTGGAAAAATAATCTCAACCCCCAGATGTGTATGAATGCTTCCTTGTTAATCCCACTCCCTCCTCCATTTAGAACTAAGTAGAGCATTCCAAACAGTAACATTGGCCTACATGTGGTCCCTGTTTACTGCTAGGACACATCAGGAAACGACAGTTTTTTACTGTATTCAGCTTTTGTCCTATTTCTAAACAGCCTGATTTACATGCAAAAGAGACTGAGCCAAAAGAGAGAGCTGCACACACTCCCTGATGATTGGTGGATAGCACATATGCACCAGTCAGTAATTTTCTTTCCTAAACCAGCACCAGCCAAAATGCTTTTTCGTAAACAAGCAGGAAAATTCAGAGAGATTTTTTTGTTGCTTTTTTTTTTTCATTTGTAGACTATGGGTCTGCTTCACCTATTATGGTTGGATTTTCTTTTCTGGGCTGGTCCCTGGAGAGAGCCTGCAGGCATTAAGTAGCATTATAGTGCTTGTCCTGCTCATCTGGTCTGTTATCCTACTGCACACAGACAGACAGACAGACAGACAGGCGGGCCAGCCAGCATTCAGCACATTTAATTCATTACTGCCTGTCTGCCTGCTCTGCCCTGCAGCCAATACACTCGAAAAGTAAGGCACTGAATTTACTTGATTCTAAAGTGTATTACTTTAACACAGTTTTACTTGCTTTGTATTTCTTTCAGTAGAATTACTAGCCAGGCCTATTACGTTTACTCTATTTAAATTGATTATTAACGAAAATATCATGTATGTCCTCATCGATTCTCAATGATTTCCATAATGATAATTTATGAGATTTTTTTAAGGTTTCCTGATGCATCATTAAAAACAAGTACCTTTTTTTGTTTGTCTTTTCATTTATTTTTGTTCATTTATTTCATTCATTCATTTCAACAGTTTCTGTATATGAAACTGAACAGTGTAGTTCTGTATATAAGGATCAAAAGGAAGTGGCCACTTTTCATGCATTCTCACGCCCACACTGTGCAATTGCTCTAAATGGCTTGGACTGTACCATGGCCTAATTCTGTCTGAAACCTTGTGCTCTTTTAGATGCTTTCTTCTGAAGTAAACAATATAAGACCTTTAAAGTCCTTCATCCTTCTCCCACCTCATAGTGCCCTTCTTTCCATGTTCCCATTGCCACACACATCTCTTATTTCCATCCTAACCCTAACTCCTGTCTTGCTCTCTTACACTGCACTACTGTCTCTGCAGCTGCAGGCTCCCAGTGTGAAGGGCTTCGACTTTGCCAAACTGCACCTGGGCCAGCACAGTAAGGATGACCTCATGGTGATCCAGGAGCCGCTGCCGCTGCCAGTGGGCTCTAAGGAGCCAAATGCCCCTGAAAATGCCGAAGCGTCTACGCCCAAGTCTAAAGGCTCTTCCACCAAGGCCTCCAGAAACAGCCAGCAGAGGAAAGGACAGTGAGTGAAGAGGGCTATATATATACACACACACTCACCTAAAGGATTATTAGGAACACCTGTTCAATTTCTCATTAATGCAATTATCTAATCAACCAATCAC
>JBBMFX010000017.1:10175566-10189577 GCA_037832545.1 Rhabdalestes septentrionalis
CCAATAGAGCATCTTTGGGATGTGGTGGAACGGGAGCTTCGTGCCCTGGATGTGCATCCCACAAATCTCCATCAACTACAAGATGCTATCCTATCAATATGGGACAACATTTCTAAAGAATGCTTTCAGCACCTTGTTGAATCAATGCCACGTAGAATTGAGGCAGTTCTGAAGGCGAAAGGGGGTCAAACACCATATTAGTATGGTGTTCCTAATAATCCTTTAGGTGAGTGTATGTATGTATGTATGTATGTATGTATGTATGTATGTATGTATTTATAACATCCTTACTGGGGAGCAATATAGCCATTCATATTGTTTTTTCAGAGGCTTGTGGGTGAAACTGAAAACAGTCACTGAATAACTTAACTAATAACGATTTAACCATGAAACAGAGAATTTTATTTTCTCTGGTTTTGTTAAGATCTGGAATTTGCAGAATGACATGTCTCATGGCAGAATTCTGCCAATGCTCAGAATATTTTATAAAACAAAAACACCCCTATGAGCAAGCCCACATACTAATGTTTGCTAGTATTATTTTATACATATTTCCAGTTCTCTTCCATGTTTTGGAATGACCCCTGCTGTTATGGAGTGTACATGAAGCTCATATTAAAATAACATGTGTTTATTGATTGAATGACTCTCTTAAAATCAATGGTGAGATCCCTGTAAATCAATACAAGGCTTTTAAAAAGGGTTTTCCATCTGGCCCTCAAATCAATAGTTCATGCATTACAGTAATGGCATGAAGCAAAGGGTGGGAGCATTTATCATCTTTACTGACAAACATGGCCTATATAAAGCACTGTTACTGTGAAATATCAGGGTGATTCAGAAATATCTGATATGTGTTATATTTTCTTTACTGGTCAAATTTGGAGGGAAATTTGGCATATGATATTATATTGTAAATTATATTGGTAGCTATTATATGCAAAATAGTATTGGGAAAGTTGTACTGCTGTAACTGTTTCAATTAACCATAAATAGTGATTTTACTTGTTGTCCTTCCATTATATTTCCTCAAAGTCTCAAAGCTTTAAGCTGTTGCAGAGCTGCATGCATAATGGCAGACCCTTGGAAATGACACTGTAGGCTTAACTGATGAACTTCAGGCACTCATTAGTCATATTTTAATTGAGAGGCAGTCTTGGGATATGACAGAAGTGGGTCAGCTTCTCCTTGCATCTCCCCTGACGACGGGCCTCATAAAAGTTGAATGGGCACCAAATTGTATTGTCCATCAAAACTTTGGGGGTGAGGAAAGGTTTGCTGATTCTTGTCTAAGACATATTTAAGCTAATGTAAAATTGTTTTATAATGCAAAGGAGGAAATAAATGTTATTAATGCTAAAAGCCCCCCAGCAGATGTTACTGGTAATTAACTCTTCTATTTGAATAATATATCTGGAATGATTACTAATTTATAGTCAATTTCAGTGTCAGAGTAAATGAGTTTAATCCTAGGAAATGATTTCAGAACTTTTTAGACCTTATCACCTAAAACTGTTCTTAGCAAATGTCTTGCTTTTCAAATCTAGCATTTCAACTGCGAATAGCTCTTTTACTGGGTATAAGTAGATTGCTGTGTGTTGCCTATTTTAGGATCTCCCCTTCGGATGGTGATTCATTGGGAAGTGATCCATCCAGTGAGAGGGAGTCTCCCAAAGAGAACCCAAGGCTGTCCGGCGACTCCAAGCAGCCTCGCAAAATGCCTGCCAATGGATTGAATGGTAAATTACCAAACATTTTTCCCCTTAGAGAACAGTGAGACGAAGACAGAAATGGAATTTCAGTTCAAGGGAGATACATGTACTTTCAAGTATGTACATGTAGTACAATATCATGTACGGTCAAACTCAATATTAGCATATGCCAATTATCTAGACATTCATTCATATAGAATGTACTAAAATGCACACAAATAAACAGCCCATTGTTTATTTGTATAAATTTCACCCTAAGGCAGCCTGGTATTTACAGCTACCATCCAATACCTGCTTCTTCATATCCAAAGCACATGCAGTAAATGGCAAAATATATGATGCTTTAGAAACCATTTTAGAAGGCTTTCTTTGTTCCAGAGATTTAGAAAAGTGCTTCAGTGTGAGAGATTAATTTCTCTTGAGTTGTTGCTTGATCTGTTTATAAGCCCCTTCCCCACAAGCCCCCCCCCCTCCCCTCCCACTCTCCTTTTCCCACTCAGCCAATGGTGAAGAATAAGCTTATGCTTCTCTTCACTTTTTGCTGTCTTCAATACTGTGCTCATTTTCTTGATGCATTTTCTTGATGTTCTTGCTGACCTTCCTGATGCTTGAAGGTGTTCTTACTGACCTTCCACAGTGTGACTGACCAAATTGCTTTTATTGGACTTGGAACTCAGCCTTAACACACGTCACTCTGAGTTATCTTGGTTAATCTCTGTCTCACTTCTGTCACACTCACATGCACTTTCTCACTCTCACTGCTGCACCTTAATCCATTTTCAGTAATTCCTGCTAGTTTTATCCCCACATTAACCATTCATTATTTTGAAACATGTCTTTTAGCATTTTTCTCTTTTTGTTCATATTATTTCTGCTGTCAAATTGAGGTGTTTAATGTTTACAGTAAACAAAGTCCTCCATGAGAGACTTAACCTGGCTTTTTTGTATCTCTCTCTCACTCTTTCCCTTTCATCTGTTGTGGCCCTCAGGGAGAAATAGGATTGGTAAGAACATCTCTGGTCTGTAAAGTAGAGCTAGAGTAGTTTGAAACTATTTTTCTTGTTATTTGATTTGCAGAATGTGAAATGGTTTACATTAAAATGTGCATTAATAATCATATCCTCTGTTTCTGAGTTGCTGTTTTTGTAGTTACTAATTAGTTTTAGGTGGCTACTTGGTGGCTGTATAACCCTTTTGACTATGTCGTGTTATTGTATCTACAGTACTTTTCATTGTGTCGGGTAAATAATCCCCTTATTCGGCAGGACAAATACAAGGTTTCATCATGTTTCACTTTAGTTTAAAGTCAATAATTATAGAGTTACAGCAAACACTGCCCCCTGCTGGAATGGAAAGTTGCATGCAGGGCTCTGATCAAGAACGTTGTCATATCAATGACTGATGTAGTTTTGTATATGTCAGTTTAAGTCCTGTACTGACAAGCATACATATAAATAATGGAGACTTGTAGCATCACTATCTAATGCTGAACATATTAAAAAAAGAATACAGCCGATCATGTTTTATTTGATGTGACCGCATTAGAATTAACCCTTGCTCCCTTTAGGTCCTCCTCCACTGAATGGTGTAGATGAGCAGGTGTCCTCAGCCTCCATCTTTGAACACGTGGACCGGATGTCCCGCGTGGCCGAAGCCCCCAACAAGCGCTCCTCAAGCAAAATCCAGCTGATTGCCATGCAGCCAATGCCTGCCCTTCCTTTACCCAACCCTGTCCTCAACAGCAAGGCTGCTGAGAATGCCAAGATCAACAAGGAGGTGTGCTGAGCTTCCACTAATTTCCACCAGTAAATAATGAACAGGCCCTGATTGAAATCCCTACTGCTCTAAATCGGCAGAGGGGCTTCCAAAGAGCATTCCATAATTCTTAGTTCTGCTCCTCAGTATATGCATTAATTTCATTAGTTGTGTTCCTTGGATGTCTAGAGTTATGAATGTGATTTTTGCATACATATAGATATAGATATATTGATATAGTAAATACTCTTCAAAAAATTATTTCAATCATGTGGTATTGACTGAAGGTTTAGAATTTTTTTTGACAAATGTAACCCCCACACTTGTTTTGATAAACTATCAGGTAAGAAATAATTAGTTTAAAATTACAAAATGTTTTTGTTATTCCTGATGATAACTGCTTTCAAAATGTTCCCTGTCCAGATTCAGGTTGCCCTGAGACAAAAGTCAGAGATCGAGCACCATCGTAATAAGATACGACTGAGGGCTAAGAGGAAAGGTCACTATGACTTTCCTGCCATGGATGATCTCATTGATGGCCTAAGTGACCCCAAAGAGCAGGACCGCATCTTCCAAAAGGCTCAGATGCAGATCGATAAGATTCTGGACCCTGACATCCACATGCCTCCTCTCTACACAGAGCCCAAAAAAAGGTTGGAATGCACATGGGCAAAAGCACTGTAGTATAAACTTTTAAAGAATAACTGAAATACTTAATCACTATACTCATAATTTGTAGGTTTCATTTAGTGCAACTGTATCTGTGTTGTGTGTGGTGTCAGTGGCAGAGAGAGGCGTTCACCCAGGCAAAGGAAGAGGCAGCAGATGAATGGGGATCTGATAGATGCAGACAGAGACAGACTCATCACCACGGACAGCGATGGCACATATAAGAAATACCCTGGAGTCAACAACATAGCATATGTAGTGAGTAGTGAAACTTCATACTTATATTATTTTCTCTTCCTTTTTTTTCCGAAAAAGCGATCTACAAAACTGAACTGTTCAGTGTATGGTCTTTCAACTTTGTGTACAAAAGATTGACAAAATAATTTAATAAACAAGAACAATAGACCAGCCACCTTGAAACCATCTCTGTTCGTAACAGTTAGCCTATTATTTAGTTCATGTCCGGGACTGTTTCTATCTCTCTTTCAGTCGGACCCAGACCAGGGCCCTGAACCTCACAGCCCTTCTCCGACTGATGATGTGTTTCTGGGCCCAATGTCACCCCCACCAGGCCATGCACCTCCTCCTCCACCTTACTTGCCCCCTCAGCCATCTATAGAGGAGGCCCGGCAGCAGATGCACTCCCTGCTGGACGATGCTTTTGCCCTGGTGTCCCCCTCTTCACAGGGCAGCAATGCTGGCATTACTCTGCCTGGAGTGGGGATGAGTAGTGGACCTCCAGCACCATCCAGCCCTCCGTCTCGTGGTCCACGGCCCTGGGGTCCTTCATATCCAGCTGTCAGCCCATTTTCAGGGGTAAGGAATATAATAACCTTTTCCTCTTTGGCAAAATGTCCACTTGCTCCGCATTAAAACCTTGATCGAAAGATACCATTTATGACTGGCCCCTGTCATATTTTTGCATATATCATGGTAATGCCATTACATGACCGCTTGCATCACCCTCATTCTATGTATTTGTTGTTTAAGCCAGTAGGGTTTAACATTGTTTATCAAGTATCAGTAACAATTTTTTGTGCTTTTGAAGACCCAAAAGAAGACATTTGAAGACATTTATTTTCCTCATTATCCACCTGTAAAATTCAGTTTGGTTTTATGTAATAAAACAGTTTTCAATCTTGTATAAATAATTATTTTCCAACCAACCTTACATTTTTAGAATGACAAGACTGTTTTTATTACTGTGCTTTTCAGACTAATGTATGTAAAAAGGTTCCATTCGCTGCCCCTTATTTCACAGAAGGCATTCATGACGCTTTGTGAATGTGTGAATGGCCAGGGCTTAACTTCTGCAAGCTGGCGGCACGTTGATGTTTACATGCTACATTAAACTTCTATTTAAATACATTTTGAAATACATACAAAGTTGGGACTCAAGGCCATTTGTGTAGTCTGGAGCTTGACACTGTAATAATCTAGTCATTTCCATCTGTTATCTCTGAGTGCTGCTTAAACACTTCCTTTTTTGGGCTCAGTTTGAAGAGTGTGTAAAATAAGGTTATGAATTTGACGTTTTAAGTGTGTATATTTTTACTGTATAGCAAATATTTTGAGAGACATGGTCTAGTTAACAGCCGAACAGTGGCCATTTATAAAAGTCTAGCACTGTTATACTGGGAGAGTACATTCATTTGAAAACACTTGTAAGCAGAAAAGCACATGGCACAGGTCCTGACTGCTATTCACAGTCTTAAATGACCAGTTTCTGCTGTAAGGAATGTTACCCAAGTTCTTCTAATTAAAAACAAATCCTACACCAGAAAAATGGGAACGCCAATGGCTTTATTGCCTCTTGTCTGATTTCAACCCAGATGAATTTGCTTGTGATACAAGAGGGTTGCCGACAGTGTTTTTATTTGGGTTTTTATATTAGGTTCATGGTTAATCTTTATTACATCCTGTTTTTGATCTGCCTCCAAACTATGCGGATATGACGAAGACAGATTAAGTGTAGTGGAATCACTTCGGGAGATCACACATTTGGGGTTTTCCCCAGAGGTTGAGGGGAAAAGAGCATATACTGAGAGTTTAAAAGAGTCTTTTATACACTCTTGGAATGATACAGCCATTCTAAGCATTTTCACCCAGCTGTATTTTTTTATTTCTTTTGTCTGACCAGTCAACATGAAACCACCAAAAAGTGGTGCAAGCTGTGCCCTTTTCATTTTGATGGACATGTAATGGTAGAATACTTCATAGAGAGCTGAAATAGCTCTCAGGTTCAGTAAAAAGCTTTTGCACTGTACCGGTTAACTTGGTCTGAAAAATCAGATTTGGATCTTTTTACGGGTTGCCAGTAGGCCTAGAAGATAATGAAGTGTGTGTTGAAGTATGCTTTTGCTCTTACAGAAGTAAAATTTAAGAGGTGATTTTATTCATTTTAATGAAATAATGAAATGTTTGTTTCAGAGATATGCAGATTTAGGTCTACCACCTTCTACAGTACAAGGCTTAATGCAGAGGTGAGTATATTACATACAATACATTATCATATTACAAATTATCTTTATTAACAATAATAGTTTTAGTTTAGACTGGGCTTTCCAGTGAGGCCTTTTGACAAACCGATGGTTGGAAATCAAATGCCTGTGTTGTGTATTTTACAGTGTAAAAGACAGTTTTAGAAATTAATCTATGACCTGAACAAATGTGTATTGTTACACCCCTTATCACTGGCATTATACTTATACATTATATTGGCTTATAAATAGTGACTTATATGACAATCAGTATGTATTTGTTTATCTGTTCAACTGTCTGGTCTTTCTCCCTGAGGCCCCACCCCCTCCTCCTCCCCCTCTTCACTTTCCCCTGTCCTGAGCTTGCCCTCCTCTTTGCTCAGCCAGAGGCCACTTCATGGTTCTGCATCAATAATTCAAACATAGTCCATTTTTATTTCATCACTCCAGTGTAGCGTCTCTGTGCCTGTGGCGCCAGACAACACCTCGAAACTGCTGTTGAGACATCACAAAGGAAATGACATAGTGTCACACAAATCATATGAACAAATACGGGCATTCGGCACTCACTTATGGAGTGTTGCTCAGTATAAACTGTGTTTCCAGACAGGGACTGGGGTCTGGCTACCCTCCAGGAGATGGATTAGGTGGAGAGCAACTGCCGTCTGAGGTGCTCTTCAACAATAGAGGCTACATGGACGAGCTGCCCTCTTCTGCCAGACCACGACCAGTAGGGGGCACCACAGGTACATTTCCATTTAGGGGACTGTGGCAGGTGCTTTTTATCCAAAGCGATTTCCATTCACTAACTACAGAAGAAAGTCTCCCTGTAGCAGGTTCAGGTTAAGGGTCTTGCTCAGGATCCCAGTTTGCTGAAGGAAGGATATCTTGGTCCAGAGACACGTATCTCTGGACCAAGAGACAAGTATCCTACCCACCAGGCCACTCATTAGGCCACCAACATTGTTCTTTGCTTGGTAAAAGATGCCACTGTATTGGTATATTTACTAAAGTTATAAAAAGACATGCATTGTGATGGGTTATTAGGATGATCTATTTATATAATAATTAGTAATACTATAACTTTAACCATTTTAAAATGATCAGGTTAAAATCTGAAAAAGCATTTTCTGCTGATTGATGAAGAGTTCCTTTAGTCACAGTTGTGCATTCAGTCAATTTTTAAAAATAATTTGATATATTGCAATAAGAATACAAAAATATCGAATCATGGCAAAATGTTATGAGATTTTGTGATGTGTTGAAGTTTTTGTAAAGAATCCTAAACTGAATTGTTTAAGGTTGAAGACCTACAGCCGGGTTGTTTACAAAACAGAATTTCTCAGCCTGTAAGCTTATTCCAAATGTGTGCAGCACTGTGTGTAGCACCATTCATGGCATAGTTTTTAAACAGCATAATAGACAGTTCTGTCCAATCTAGATAGCATCATGCTAAGTGACGGGCACCTTATCCACTGAGAGTGAAGCCAATAGTGCTGCCACAGATGGCTGCAACACCAACCTGTGATCTTCTGTAGTTAGGGCCAATGCTTAGACTATCATGCTATAGGGAGCCCCCTTCTGCCCTGTTTCTATTGGACAGGCTCTTTTTCTAACTGAACTGAGAAATCCTGCTTTCTGAGGTTCTCTTGAGTGTTTTTTTATTTGTATTTATATTTATTTGTGCGTTTGTGTGTGTAGGTGCTCAGCTCCACCACTTAACCCAGGTGGGTCTCCCAGGCCGTTTGGGTGAGGGTAGACAACCTGGTGGCTTAAACTGCGGGCCTTATCACGAAGAGGATATCAAAAGACCTCCTAATAGAGAACGTGTAAGTTCATCCTAGACACAACTTCACACTGTTCTTTTTTCTATAACAAGTTTTCTGTCTGCTTCCTTGCTGACTTTCATTTTTTCTTTTCTCTTTTCTTCCTTCCTTCCTGGTCTATTCCCTCTCATTTAGGCTCTCAACACTTTTTCTTTTGACTACTCCCCCATTTCTTTGTTCCAGACATCCAAGAATGGTATGAGGGAGCCAACCGCTCCCCCTGCCCAGCTGGACTCCTTTGGCCTGGGCTACCCCACTTCTGCTCCACCCGAGGAGTCCTCAGCTCCTAACCACTCATCCGCCTCGCTCATTAAAGCCATTCGGGAGGAGCTGATGCGCCTGTCACAAAAGCAAGCGGCCGTCCCGGGCTACCGCAGCTGAGACCCGGGTTCTCCACACAGCAATACTGCACTGCACTGTACTTCCCATGGAAGTGGCTTTTTTTGAGAGGGGAAGAAGCCCTGTAAGCCCTGTAGGCCCTGTTGCCCTGCTGCAAGGATCACTGTGTTTGAAAGAGAAGACTATCCGAAAGGGGTGATTACTTTGATGGTAGCCAAAGCTTTACCTGATATCAGTGCAGCTGAACATTGTCTTGACTCCAATGAAGGCCCCATCACCTATACTCCTATGAAAAATAAAGGTGCCAATAATGGTTTTTTAAAGCAATGCCATAGAAGAACCACTTCCCTGAGGAGTGGTCCAGTGGATAGTTCTTTAAAAACATTAAAATGTGCTTTAAGGAACCAAAAGTTTCATAACATTGCTATAACAAACCCTTAATGACACCTTTGTTGCTAAAACTGTGCTCTGTGACATCACTGCCCCGTAAATTTCATCTCTTTGGTCTCTGCTCATCACAGATGCACAAATCATTGCTGTTCTTAACATAAGCACTGTACGGAGGAAGAAGATCGCTGTTTAATACTGGACTTTTTCTCTTGTTTTTACATTGAAAATGTTTACCTTACTTACTGATGCATCACAGCAACCCAAAGTGTCTGGTAGCAATTAAGAGTTGTACTCTTTCTGCGTAGACCATGAGGACTACAGCCAAAACCTGACCACCACACATTCCTTACTACTTTTATTGCTGAAGGTGGTGTCTGTTTGTAAGGAGTCATATTGGGGTTTTGCTTTGCTTTTGTTTTCACTGCCTTTGCATTTGAATAATCTTTCACCAAGCTTCTGGTGGACTTCTGATCAGTGAAAAATGTAAGTTTTGTTCCTAATACCTTAAAGGAATTCTTTGTACCAGCATCCGTTGCTTTATCATGCACTATTTTTGTTTTGCAGTTTTGAGTAATAGTGTTTCCTGTGCACCTTCCTTATTCACGTCCTCCTCCTGTGGTGCTATTTTTATTTTTTATTTTTTATTTTATTTTATTTTATTTTTTCAGTTTTCTGGCCATAAACCACATTCTGCCTTCTGCTCTAGGAGAAATTTGCTCTTAATCCATCTAATGTCAGAACAAAGGCTTATACACCTGAATTACACCTATCACACAGGCCAGGTAGTATTAACCAGACTAAAAGTCCCACAACTACTGTGGCTTTTAACAAGTGGCTCAAGAACTGTATTTGGTACACACGTTGTTAGTTTTGCTACCTTCCATGCAGCTTAATGTTCTAGATTTAATGTTCTAGAAATTGGTTCTGAGGAGATGCACAAGGGGGCAGTGTAATGCAGTGTTATTTGTTCTGCTCCTTAACCAAGGAAGAGTGGCCTATTTTCTAAATATTTTGTTTTTGTTTGTTGAAGCCCAACAAACATAGCCCTTTAAGAAACAGTGGTGAAAGATGCTGAATCTCATGTACAATTGTTTCACTTGAACACTCACTACACTGTCAGCAGTTAAGCAGTAATTAAAGCATATGCTTCATAATATAATATATGATATACATAGGGATGAATGCAAACATATGAATTCTTTGTATAATGAATCTGGTTTGAGGACCAAAGTATTACCACACTGAAGATCTAATATCTGTCTATCTCCAGTTTTCCATAAAGGGGGTTCACAGTATATTCATTTGCAGTATATTCACAATTCTGATTTTCTCATCAAGCTCTCATTAACTGATAATAGGCTCCACCACTCACTGTGTTTAAACTATTTGTATTAGAGTACAGTGTTCAGTTGCTTTTTATGGTAGTATTGAACCCGAGTCTGAGACGAACGCAGTCTGTGGTACTGACCCTCACTGTACCTTTATGTACCTTATTTTGTGCTTGAAAATGTGTTCCTGCTTTTCTCAAAAATCCTGTGTTAAGTTGAAAAATGAAGTACTGTTTTGACTGTTTTTTTTTTATTGCAGTTTACAAAAAAAAAGAAATCTGCTACTCAAAAGACGTCTGAAATGTTTCAGGTTCTGTTGTTGTTAAAATATTAGTTTTCTGCTTTGTATTTGGTTGAATTTGTTGGGATGATGGAATTCCCTGTACTTGTAGTTTCAGTTTTACCGATTCTTTATTTAAATAACATTAAAAAATATATATAAACCTGTTGATTTGGGTGGTCCTCTGTGAAAGAAATATCCATCACTTTCATCAGAAATTTTCTAGTGTGAGAAGCTGTACAAGTGTCCTAAATAGGCTTGCTCATGACCCAGAACTGCATCCAGATTCATAACTGACTAGTAAAACCAGTACAACCTCACATGCAGAGAAATGCGCATTATTCCCACATTCAAACAAGCAGCAGATACATGGATTCTGTGATTTATGAGGTCTTCCGACAACAGGGCAGATTCGATTCTAAAAGTTATTCTGCTCTCCACTTCTATTCCCAGTAGAGGCTTTCTATATTTATAAGTAATCGTGAGAGTAGGACTCATTCAACAGTGTCTTAGCTGGTTCTGCCATGGGATTTCATACTGCACCTCCTACTGGAGAGATAATATACATGCATTCTGAGACACAACCTGACATTCAATAACACTACCTGCTATTAAATGTTAAAAAGTATAATTCACCATTACTATTAATATTACTATTGTTTTTACTATGGTTATGATTATTATTACTATAGTTGTTGTTATTATTATTGGTATTATTAATATGTTTTGCCTTTTCACTTATGTATGTGCACATGATCCAAAAGAATGAAATATTGGCAGCTCCAAGCTCATGTTTCCACTCGGCACATATGGTGACCGTGCACTCTCGCTCTAGTGGCAACCCAAGTCCTGTTTACATCCTCCAACAAAGGAGTTCATCAATGTTTAACTGGCTCTCTACTGTCCAATTTGTACATTATGTAACTGTATGAGCAAGTGCTAACAATTACATTTTCACCCGAGAATAAAACAAACTCTCAAATCGTTTTTTGGTCATGCGATTGGCATTTCGCAATTGTATATTTTTCAACTGATAACTCAAATTTTCTAACCTGCATTGGAGCCTTGAAAACATTCCTGAATAAGTCCTTATCCCTAATCAGCTATCTACAAATGAGGAGCTGTCAGATTACAGACCCTCTTTAACACCACCTTTATCTAAATATATTTTGTGAGCATTTGATGCTTACAGCCGTTGTCGTTATTGTGGGACACACAAAGACTCCCACAACTCCTTCCCACACTCCTATTCCCTGACATGGTTAGGCTTCACATGGGGCCTATCACTTACTGTGGCCCAGGAACCAGACACCTCATCAACTCCGGAGTTACTGGGCTGGAGCTATGTGGGGACAATGCAGCCCAGCCTTGGCAGGGGGAGTACCTGCTCAGGTAATGGGACACCCTGGACACCCCCCATGCATGCTGCTCTCTAGTTGCTTTGCAACGGTCCTGACAGTGCCAATGAACAAGAGACAGTGGAGATGGAGAGCAGAAAGAAAGGGTAAGCCAAGGAAACAGTCTGGTCTGTGTTTGGAGCCGTATGTGGACGTAGCCTGAGATCTTTTCGGCAAGAGCTGCCGGTTTGTGATCCGACACCTGGAATCGTATTGGAGCAGGACATGGGAACGATCCACTGATAAAGAAGCAGGTTCTCAGAGCCTGGACTCATGACTTCAAGCCTTTCCTCAAGGAAGGTAAAACAAAGTGGAAACAGCGCCTAATCCTGAACACTTACACTTTGGGTCTAGATCTCCGTTTCTTCCAAATGTGATACTGATGGATTTTTGATTTGTTAATTTTTGGTTTTCTGGACATTTCGATTCCTCTTTTACTCCAGTCTCCACTGGTCATTTTTGTGGAGATACACCGACATGCTTTTCAAAGTTTTCTGCATCTAGGTGTTCTGTGTTCTGGTGTGGTGATGCATGGGCTCCCATGCTCCTCCCTCCAGCAGTGTTTTGGGGCTTCTGCCAATGTTGCAGATGTTGCTCCTGAACCTGAACTCCACCTGGACTCTCCGGAGCCATGCAGAACCCAGCCAGACCTCATCACACACACCACTGTTCTTGCCCAGCCTGTGGCAACTGGTCTCACAGAGCCGCAGCACCAGCCTGCATTCAGCTGCATCTCCATTCACACCAAAACTAATGGCATCCATTCAAACAAGCCAGTCCCAGATGAGAAGGACATTGTTTCCTCTCCCAATTCTGAAGACTGCTCTGAAGATGACAATGCCCCAGAGGAGAGTCCAGTCATGGACAAAAAATATCCACATATACCACGGCCATCCATCATAAGACAACCAAAGGTAAACATCTTGTGCCTATTGGTGTTCTTGCTAGAATGAGAGATGTCTTAGATGTGTTTGGATTGTATAAGATTAATAATACAAACTGGCTTTAGTTTCATGTTCTTTGTTTTCACGCAGACATGGTCTGACAAGAGCTGAATAATGTTTCTTTTCATGTAAAGACTTATTAGATTTGTAGGGAGAGTGATATGAAGACAAATGTATAGTTGGTGAGGTATGAATTGGGATAGATAGCACAAAGAACCTCACCAACCACTCATTCTGCAGCACTAATAAACATCCAATAGACATAAGAGCATTATACATAACAGTTTCTATATCACACAGGTGCTCTTCTGTTCAGCTGATGCACAGAAAAAATGCCAACATTAAACAGCATGAGAAACTGGGATGATCTTATATCTGCTTGTTGAACCATGATGTTGAACCATAAAACATCTATGACAATCATCCCCACTAGAGGGACCCTAACTCCACACTATGGGGGGATGGAGAGGGCTGGGGGAAAGAGATCTAACAGACTTGTACGGTCCTGGGGCTAACTTTGAAGGAAATACACAGAGACAGATTATGATTAGAGTGAAGCACTTAAGACCAACTTAATAAAAGACTGAATGGAGGTTTTTTATTATTGTTGCTTATAGGTCCGCTGATCAACTTATGCCTATTTCAATAAGATTTATCAATATGAGCAACCTTTAAGGATTTTGGACTGAGTTGTTAGACAGCAATTTCTACAATGATCTTAAGAAACACCGAGATTTGACCGGGCCAAGCTAGACTGTCTGAACGGGTGGCTCTTGGTGGACCAACGAGTTACTAAAGCACGTTAGGTTGATTTTCCTTTATTTTACTAACTTGGTTAAAAGCAGGTGTTGATTTTAGTATAGCTTTCCTTTATGTTTAAACATAAAGGAA
>JBBMFX010000017.1:10203108-10215528 GCA_037832545.1 Rhabdalestes septentrionalis
TATGGGTCTCGCGCTACTACTGCACTGTTTCCAGGAGCGGCTTTCAGACACACCTTAACGCACAAAGTGCTCTTGGCGACCCGATGCGTTTCCAGAGCCCCCTCGTCCCATCCAGCTTCGCTCTGCGGTCGGAGAAGTGTGTTTTTAAAGTCGCTTTAGGTAGGTCTGCGCTCTTTTCTTTATCCTCTTTATGGGACGTGGGCATCGTTATCTTCGTTGCTTATTGTTTTTCTGGGCATGGCCACATGCAGCTCTTTCAGAACTATCACCCAGCCCTGGAAGAAACTAGTAAAACAGGGGGGTCTTTTGTTCAGTAGTGTTGACCTGAGTGGGACAGAACCAGTCCAGCCCAGAGGGAAAGGAAAGTAAGCACGGTGTACGGTTTTCTGCTTAGAGTCACTAGATTGTTATTGTTCTTAAAGTGAATCTGCTTTGGAGCAGAATGCTTCAAGATAAACTTTTGATGGACAAAAAATCATTCCTCGCCTGCACACACACACAGCGAGGCTGAGAGTGGGACGGAATCAACCTTTATTAAATGACACAGCTGATCAGAGACACAGATTTGCATGCAGGAGCTCAGCAGCAGAAGATCCAGGGAGGCAAAGCACATGGAATCTGTCATGTTTTGCTGGTGCTGCTTGACACTGCTTGTATGGGGGAGGTCAATTTTCCATTTGTTTACAGACACCGTCTGTGTCTTGAACACCTCTTATTTAGACATGTGCTGGTTAGAGTACCCTAATAAGAATATCTCTCTTTAATATGCAAATGAAAGATAGCAAGGATTGAGATGAATTACGATTGAGATTTGGATGAATAAAGATATTGCTTTCATTCATTTGGGCTATAATCTTGCTTTGCTTCATTTAGAAATTTGATCAAATAAACTTCTTGTTTTTAAGGGCTGCA
Source organism: Rhabdalestes septentrionalis (assembly GCA_037832545.1). Lineage (NCBI taxonomy): Eukaryota > Metazoa > Chordata > Actinopteri > Characiformes > Alestidae > Rhabdalestes > Rhabdalestes septentrionalis. The sequence continues at coordinate 10,204,021 of JBBMFX010000017.1, forward strand.
CAACTAAAAACAATCTAAAGCAATCTTATCTATAGTATTTATACCTAGCATTTGTTTATTTAGCAGAGTGTATTTGACATTGACTGATTTCTACAGATGTTTATTTTTTACACTTCATATTTTATATTGTTCTTGTCTCTGTGGGTCTTCATAGTGATAACATGGGCAACATAAGCAGTTCTCTGATACAGCAGTGTAAATATCAAAAGAAAAAACTAAGCAGCCACTCGTGCACTGTTAGTCTGGTGAAACAGTAACAGCACTGAAAGGTAATAAGTAGTGGAATATTGGCCTGTTGCACTTCTAAAGGAACACCGCGGCGTAATCGGTGAAATCCACCGACAGGATACTGGATAGCTGTCATTGGCAGACTGTGACAACACTGGGGCAGTAGTGATACAGTGGCCATGTGTGAGAGCACAGTCATACCAGAGTGAGTTCCTCAGTTTAGGGAGGAGGTGTGGGGAAGGGGGGGCACAGAGCATAGGGAGGGGTAGATCCTGACCACATGTGTTTGCTATTTGGAGTGTATTTCGTCAAACGCCTTACATCTGTTTTTTGATCTTTGAACTAGTTCCACCCCCCTCTGATGCTATAGAATTCCTTCCCCTGTCTGTGTGTGTCTGTTTCTTTCCTTCTATTAGTTTCTTTTGTTTGTCTGTGTATGTGTACAACAGAAAACCTGAAAAAATAAAAGTGAGAATGTAAGTAAGTGAGTGAGCAATGTCCTTTCGTTTCCCGGACGATGATGGTGTCCCAGGAGGGGCAGAATTGGGTGGGAGGATAGAAAATGTTTTTTGTCCAACTTTCCTGTGCTTGGAATGCTGCGGAACCACACTCTTTCTCATCTTTATGAGTGTCTTTATGAATGGGGAGTGTAACTAGGACGCAAAACACCCAATCTTAAAACATTTTATTGCAGACATCATAAAATTACACTTAATTACCATATTGATAGTGTTGAGCAAGAGGGTGAAGATTTAATATATCAATACATGGTGTGTTCAGGCTACACAATGCATGGTACTGTATGTAATAGGGCTGGGCAATGATAACATTCTATCAAATTGTGATAAATGTTAGCACAATAAAGTGTTCAGAGCATATCACTGATACTGTCAGTGCATAAAGACCATCTGCTGTGTATCTCTATGTAGAAAAAACGTATTTAGTCCTGCACATTTCTAAGTAAAGTCTTATTGTCCAGTGTAGTGAATGGATACTGCACATTCTTTATCTCTGTCTTTTTTAATCCCTGCAAACCTTTATTTTTAGATTAGTGTAGAACTCTGTCTGTGAAGTGGAAAACAGGGGATAGGTTTTATCTCAGTATGAGTGAGGAGAGAGCGCTGTGGACAAATCAGAATGAAAGTAAATGTCTTATTGGTCAGCCTCTCCCCAATTGGTTCACTGATTCACTCACCACGTGTTATGACTAACAAAACGGTCACTAAAACAGCTCCGAGTCTATGTCACTTATTTGGAATCCTGATTACTGCCCATACAAAATGACTCTTGGGGAGTAAATGGTTCTTTTATGTTCATACCATTCACACATTTCAGGAGTGTTTAAAAGGTTCTGACCTTTTTTAAGGATCCAAAAGTGATTCTGTTATGGCAGCACTATATTTTTTGGTTCCAAATGGCACAAATTAGTCTCTGCTTAGTGCTGATCTAGAACAGACTTTGTAAATGACTGTTACATTTAGAAAACGTTGCACTTCAGATGCAGTTTGGTGCGAATGGCTTGGCAGATGTACAGTTATGATGGTGTGGGTCTGATTGCTGGAATCCCCTCTTTATTCTCTGGTAGCCCTCAACACAAACACTCCAATGAGTCAGCAGCCTGCTTGGGACCACACTGCATTCTGTCTGCAGTGCACATTCTGTGTGTGTGTGTGTGTGTGTGTGTGTGTGTATATGAATGGGTTTGTTTGTGTGTGTGTGTTTGTATCTGTGTGTACACATGTTTATCTTGGTACTAGACAGGCAGCAAAGACTTCCCTAAACAAATTATCTGATTGTGTGCTGTAAGAACCAGTTCTCTGTAGTCACTTTGTCATCTTGACCAATCAGAGCTCCAGGTGAGTGGTTTTTTTTTTTAATTGGATATTCATGTGGTCCAGCAATAGTAAATAATTTCAGTCAACATAACCATGCCTTTTACCATGTCACGTTATTGATTCCCACAGTGTGGTTGTAATAGGTCACAGCCTGCGTTGTAATTGTAACACAAAGCAATTTAATTGCAGTTGTATCATTTTGCTTACATGGTGCAGATCTGCGAGTGCTTTGTTCTCTTTGTTCTTTGATGCTTCTCATTGTTTGACTGTTTCCTGCTTCCTCTCTGCGCTTGTATTATTAATCCTGCCTTATGCTATCACACTCCTCACTCACTGTAAGCTAATGATGAACTAACTTGATCAGGAGACGATTGCACTGCTGTGGTGCAATACCGCTGCCTCTGTTCTCGCATCCTAAAGCGCATGCCGCCTGTTTATGTTCTTTGTTTGCAGTTACCATGGATTTCTGTTGTGACATCATAATCCAGGGACTGCATTTTGACATGTGGCCATGAGTTGTTTTGTTCTGCATTGGCTGCAGTGATGTGATTGGATGTAAAATCTGAGAGGGGGGTGTGCATGTGTTTTCAAGTGGACAGTAGCCTGGTTTAGTATCAAACCTGAGATGTGGCTCATTTAATCCACACATGCATAGCCACACAGAGGATGGAACGCTGTACGTTAATCATGGAAGTGGAGCATAACAGCTTAAAAGCTAGCAGTCTTGTGATTTCGCCCACAAGCAAACATTGAACTGAATCAGGTCACCAGGCAATCATTCACATGATCACAGAACGACACTACTACTGGTTAAAGGCATCAGCACATGCAAACATCTGAGGAACATCAGTGTGGAGTAAAAATGAGCTCACTAAGAAGTTCAGAAGATCATCTAAAAATGTGCTGACTGATTGACCACTAAAAAAAGGGAATTTTATGCGGGATTCACCCTGAGATGGGATTATGAAGTCAAACAAAGGTGTAGCTTTGTTGTTTTTGTGCTCTCAGGAACAAAGGAGTGCTGGCCTGTGCCCACAATCCCACACCACTGTAAGGAACCGCAGGCAAAGAGGAATATAAACGAGGGGGAGGAGGTCACATGCTGTTATCTGAGGCAATACATAACTTCTCCAGTCAGATGTAAATACGGACTACTGTAAAAAGTGTTTAAGTCTATCCTGTGTCCATTAAAGGAATCTTCTAAAGATCTCATCTGGAAAAAGTGGGCTGCACCCACACACACAGTGGAATAGAAATGTGTTTAATATGATCCTTTTGTAAAGTAGCACTGGACCATGAGATAATGATGGAATGGTGTGTTATGAGTGATCTTTGTGCCCTTGATCCATACACTGCGGATAGTGAAAGGGGGCAGACATGGATTTAGGGTCAGTTTAAGTCTAGTCATTTTTCTGAGTTGAATAAAATCAGTTACAGTGCTACATGATACCACATGTAGAACATTACGTGTAGACAAATCTACTGTTTATATTATTGCGATGTATAATGTAATTTAAATGCAATTCTTCTTGCACCAGGGGTGTATCTGTTTAAGTGAATTCCTCCTTTTAAGTAATTCAAATTCTTCTGCAATTAAATGTTTCAGTGGTAAGGAAAAAAAACCCCAACATGGACCTAAAGTTCAAGATTAGAACAGGTAACCTGCTCCCCAATAATTTGTTTCATTTCTCCACTTGATGTGAATTTCTCCCTTAATATAAGAGCTAATTTGAATAGCAGCCCTTTTTAAAATTGCTGTTTTAATATACAAATAATGTGTGAATGGTGATGATGGTGGTGGGAGGTTCCATGAAGTAATTCAGTCATGGGTAGCTTTTGTGTAAATCTGCCAGCTCTCGGTTGGCAGCCTAAAGCTGTGCTGTTCTCATTGATTTTCCTCTCGTTCAGTCAAGAGGTTCCAAAATTGAACAAAAGAACATTACAGATTCTCTTGTTCAGTTCCCTCCATTCTTATATAGTCGCATAAAAAAATCTCACACATGCATGTTATTATCTAGGCCCAATAACACTGACAATGGAAAATCTATAGAGATAATCTTTTACAGTCTTGGTGGTGAAGTTGACTATTTAAAGTACTCTATCCACTTTTATTGCATTGTTTTAAGATGTGCAAAATAAGGCGTTAAAAAGTGTGTGTGTGTGTGCGTCTGTGTGTGTGTTTTAGTGCATGTTTTTGAGACATGACCTGACCACCTGTCTGTGAGCAGTGATAGACAGTGCAAGATCAGCAGTCTCTAATGGCTTACTCACACTGTGTCTGGATAATGGTAGCAGTTGTTTTTTGTTAACCCTGCAAACTATGTGTGTGTGAGTGTGTGTGTTTGGGGGTCCTAACTAATCCTCCTTACTGTGCCAGAGTGCCAATGAAAACCTCCGGATAAAAGGTGGGCTTATGAGGCCATTGCTGTTATCAGTCTCACTCAGACACAACAGATAACCTCACGTCTCGTCTAACTGTGAGTGGTCGATACGTCTTGGTACATTGATGTGTGTATCATCACAGTATCCAAAATTTCTGTATCGGGTTCTTTAATGGGTGCAAATGTCTTAGTACAATTATATAGAAAATGATTTGGTATATTATAAATCTCAAAACTGATCTCACTATGATTTTGTTCATTAGTTTGATATAATTATGAATAGAGGTGGATTATCAGTATAAATTACAATCAGTAATATGAGCAGTAAAGACTGGACTGTGATGTTGTTAGCTGTGAATTTCATCCTTTTGGGTGGAAAAAACTTTATAAATAATTTTAGACCCCAAGTTAAATATCTCTCTTGCTTTAATAAAAAATTGCAAGGTTGAAAGTAGCTGGAGATTTGTACTTTGACAATGAGAATGTGCTTTATTGCATGTTATAATTCATTATGAATTTCATGGGCATGTGAACCTTTTTTGTATAGTTAATTGTTAAAGGAGTCTGATCCCTAGTCAGAGGACATATTTCTTCATCATCACACCACTGACAACTTTCCTCAACAACTAATCAAAATCATTTATTCAATTTAACATGAAAAAAGGAGCAGCATCCTATGCTGAAAGTAATGTGGACATAAAGAATCCTAACTGCCACTTTCTCTCAGGCCCACCTCATGTCGCTCTCCCTCACACACAAATACAGTCAGCTCTTGTAGACCTTTAAACTTCACATTTGACAAAACAGGTGCTGGTCACAGCTGAGTGGAATCTATAGCTTTGCTATACTGCAGCCTTTGTTCTATTGAACACAGCTGCTACCGTGGAGCACCTCAACATACACAACTTCGTGCGCATACACGTCTCACCCTTTCTGAGCAAGTGCTCTGACCCCTGACCTCATTCTCAAAGGGAGGTAATATTTAACAGTAGTCTAGAGCTGAGAGTACAGACTGTCCACACAGGAGAACTGAAAGAGTGGTGGACTGAATGAGATGCATATCTACTGTGTACAAGCACAATAAAAGCTTCAGCAGCTTCATCACATTCCTTCACTCTGACATAAACCCTTGTAGTAGTCCAGTCCTAATGATCTCCATTCACTCAGGCAGCTTCCGTCAACAGTCCAAGCTACAGACTTTAGACACACATACGCATCAGAATGTTTAAACTAGAGGCAGTACACTTCTGACACCAAGTATCAGTGTCAGGCAATGAGGTCCTTTAAAAACATCCCGGATTAGAGATCAGAGACAAAAGGGGAAAAAAGAATCAATCCCACTCAATCCTGGTACAAATCTAGCCTGAAATAGCACATGCTCATGCTGTGTGATGTCATGTTAGCAGTGTGTGTTCCTGTTAGGTGCTTGTAGGATTGCCACCCGGCCAGGATTTCCCTAGTTCCCTGTGGATCTGGTTGTCTGTGCAGGGATTCCTGAGGCAAAAATCCTGGAATACAGGCCTTTCATAGGTTAAAATCTCTTATGAAGTTTAATGTGCTTCTTTATATACAGTCAAACTGATTTTGAGGTTGTGGTTTCGAATCCCAGGACTGCCAGTGGAACCACTGAGGTACACATGAGCAAGATGCTGTCCCAACACATTGCTCCCCAGGCACTGTGTTGCTGCTTGCACACTGTTTCATGTGGTGAAGGGGTTAAATGAAGAAAAAGAATTTAAATTTCACACTGTTCACGCCGTGTGCTGTGGTGTGTTCACATGTGACAAGTGGACACTTTACAGTTTTGACAGTTTTTACTAGGTTTGATGAGGTGAGATTACCAATCAGACTCTCTAAACGAAATGTTGGCAACAAAATTTGGTTGGTTGGTTGTTTATGTAGGCAGCAGGGGGTTGGTGGTGGCATAGTGGGTAGGATAGCTTGCCTCTATACCAAGAGATCATTGGTTCAAATTGGTAACTACAGCGTCACCTGAGGGTTCCTGAGCAAGACACTTAACTCCAAGTTGCTACAAGGAGACTGTCCACTGTAGCTAGGGAATGGAAGTCAGTTTGGACAAAAGCATCTGCTAAGATGATTAGGCTCCATAGCTGAACTGACAATCTTCTTAGATCGAAAGCATAACTAACTGCCAGGTGAATTTTGCTAAAGCAGTGGTCATGTTCACTTATATAATATGTGTTGCAATATTAGTTATTAGAGAAAGTATAAAGGACAGTGAAGCAAGAGGCAGGGGATGGGTTTTTTTTCAGTTATGGGAAACAACTATGTCGTTGCTACAGTTACCACAGTTACAAACCGGAAAAGGCTTGGTTGTGAAAGTGAGTGTGAGCATTTATAGTCCTTTTCATGTGGTTGAGGACATATCTGTAAACATTTGCATAGTGGGTTTGCTGATGCTTGATCATTCAGGTCTTTTCCCCGAACCCCAGCTCAGAAAATACGTTTCATCCTCACTGACATTATGAATCTATCATTACTAATACTGGGCTTAGTCCACCTGCACATGCAACTTTCTCATTTTTTGGAGCAACTGCTGGCAACAGAGTGAGTGATGAGTCCTCGATACTGTCTTTCCTTCCTCCTTTTGGTCCTTCTATGAGCCCAGCAAGTTGCGACATGTGTGCGGTATGCAGAGGGAGGCAACAAAATAACAGGTCCTACTCTCTAAAAGAAACTACAGCACAGACCAAATGCAAATCGGATTCATAACGAGGTGTTAAGCGCACCTTGAAGTTCTGGGGAAGAAATCTTGAGACGCTCTGCAAGTGTGATTTTTGTGAGTTTCTGTTTTTATATGTCGCACAGAATAGAGAAGGTTTTGTTCTTGTTTTTAAAAGAATGCGAATTCTGCAGGAGCAAATATTGGATTGCCTATTAGGTCATGACCATGTTAAGATACTAGGGACTCTCTTCGTTTTGTTTTCTTGACAAATGCTGATGTGTGCATGTTCCTGTGTTGTGTGTGTTTTCCGAAGACTGTTATTGTTTTTGGACTTTTTTTTAGTGAAGAAACGGAGATTTTTAAATGTGATATAAGGTCACAGTTTTGGAGTGTTCATGAAGGTGTGCATGTTGTGTGGAAAACCTTATTTGAATTTAACAGTATTTTTACTTAGTGCTTATAACTTATTTTTAAACCTCATTTTTGATGCACACTTGTTCAGACTAACCACTGGAATTGCTTTCTTCAGTAAAATGTTTGATTTGAGGAAATGCACTCTTGAGTAAAATGTGTAGGCTACCTGCTTATTCTGAGGAACTTCAGCCTTCAGTAAAATGTGTACCTTCTTATTCTGAGGAACTTCAGCTTTAAGTAGAAGGTTTACGAGTTAATTTTGATTCTTTTTTTACCAGTTTAACTGCATTCTTCACTAAACTGTTTAGATGTTTGTTTTCAGAAACTGCATTCTTGAATACATTGTGTGCCTACTAAGTTCTGTTGAGAGTCCAAGAGAATATGAGAATCTAAATATTCTGTTATGCAGAAATATTATTTTCCTTTTTGCTGTAATAAGTTAAACGTGGCAGCTCCACTAAAGGGTCAATGTGCATGAAATCATGCATGAAGACCATCTCATATTTGATTAATACTTTCCAGAAATAATGTCATTGTGATTAATAGATTGTGTGAAAGGTATTACGGCCATATTTTCATCACTGTTGCAAATATATAGATGAAAGCTTCACTTTTCCACCCTGTCTGTTGGACACAATGACATTATTTCCTGAAAGCATTTAGCAAATCGGGGATGGAAAGTCAGGAATATTTTCTGATATTGGGTGATTTGATTGTCCCTAATGGAAAGTGTTGGCTCTTTGAGGAGTGCTCTTTTAGCAGAGTTAACATTAGATCAGGCATTTCAGGTCGTTATTTCTTCCTCTTAAGTACGGTATCAAGAAAGTCTGGGAAAGGCTAATATAAAAGACTGATATGTCGAGAAAATATTTTTGCCACAAATAAATTTAAGAAGTAAAAATGTAAATAGTTAAGCTAGATCTTGGTTAGGAAACCACACCAAAGCAGGTTTCCTGTTCAAATGTTGCTACAGCTTCAACGCTAACGCTTATAATAACCACAAAGAAAATAATTACTTTTTTATCTTTTACATGTAATATATCCTTACAATTTCTTTCAACCCACTCGAACGACATCCAGCTTTCCATTAAGATGCCCCAAACTTGTTGATGTGGTTTAGGACAAAGTATGTCATTGTGGTGACACAGACTTGCTGATTGTGGTTTAGGACACACTATGACTGTGAAATAGAGGAAATATGCCTTAAATATATAGCAGAATTACATTTCAATGAATTGTCAGTGCATAAAACACAATATGCTACATTGTATGACATTTTTAAAGAGAACAAAAAAGTACCATATTTTATATTGATTTAAATGAAAAAATATGAATTCAGAGTTTGTTTCACAGTATATTGCACTTCAGAAAATTTAGACTGTGCTTTCTGCATTGAAATATGGAGTACGGATGATCACATGATGCGCAAAGGCCAGCCGTGCTCCGTGCTGACAGACAGTGACCACTGACCCTCATTGTTTGACCTCAGAGGTCATGAGATCAAGTGGCTCTGCTTTTACTTACAGCAACAGGATGTGCAGATATTTTCACATTGCTCAGTTGTACTCATTAAAGAGGGCTTCCATGGAAACCAGAGACTACCTAACATTTTGTAAGCCTCATATATGCGCAATATGTAGTATGGTTTTCCTGGATTTGTGTTGATTGTAGTGTGTATTTAAGCTTTGGTTCAAAACATTTTTTTCTAACTTGAGTTTCTTGTTCTTGTTCATGATCCGTGACAATCTATTATATATATTTAATACATTATATATTACAATATGAAAGCAATATCAGTTTTGATACAAACATACAGTACAAGCCCCTCCTCTGTATCCTCACGCTTTACTCTGATTGGATGCACCCAAGAACTTCACTTTGATCATTATCAGAAATGAGAGCCTCTCAGAAATAGAAGGTATATCAATGATAGTTTTACATTTTGTTACACTGTGGCACTTAAATAATACCTTTTGAAAAGGTGCAGCTTAAACATTTTGGCACAACTAAACCTGTGAGTCTGTTTCTTTTTTGAAAATACCTTTAGTCCCATTATTTCAGATTAATTCATTATTCAGTAATTATTTCAGATATTTTTTGCAGTCTGACCTGCATCAAATGCTCATCCAGCTTTTAAACTGGAGCTCTCCTTTACTGGACCAGAAACAATGAGCTGGGGGCAATGCCCATGTGGGCTTACATCGCCACAGATGGTGTGTATGTGTTTCTGTGTCTTTGTTGGAATAAAGAGTGTTTTCTAGTTCTAATGAGCTGATCTTGGTATGATGAGCGTTCAGGGTTTAAAAGAGGTTTTTAACTGAGACAGATTGTTTTGTTTTGAGTCTGAGTGCACGCTTAATTTGGCAGAGCCGATTTTCCGATGTCTGTCAGAGAAACGAGTCTTTAGCCTCTATTAGAACTAACTGAAAAAAGACTGTGCTGACTTCACTCTGACCCCTCAGGAAGAATATTTATATGTCTATCTTTCTCTTCTTCCGCTCTGTCATTCTTTCTTGCTGTCTCTGCTTTCTCCTTGCTGTCCATCTTCTCACTCTCTTTTTCTCCATGTGCTCTTTCTCATTCTCCTATTGTTCACTTTCTCTGTCTCGTACTGTCCTTGCGCTCTTTCTCTTTTTCCTTGCGCTCTCTCTTTTGCGCTCCATCTCTTTCTCTCTGCTTCTCTCTTTCTTTGCGTTCTCTCTCTCCTTCTGCTCTTTCTCTTTGTGACCATTCTCTCTCTCCTCTCATTCTTTCTCGCTCATTCTTTCTCTCTTATCTCTCTCTTCCCTCTCTCTCCCTTTCTCTATATGTCCTTCTCTCTCTCTCTCATATTTTCTCTCATTCTCTTTCCTTGCACTCTCTTGAATTTTTTTCTCTTTCTCTCTCCTTGCCTTCTGTCTCTCTCTTTTCTCTCTCTCTCTCTCTCTCTCTCTCTCATCCTGCCAATCTCTCCCCTTGCACTCTCTCTCCTTGTGCCTTCTCTCTCTCCATCGCTCTCTCTCTCTCTTTCTCTGCACAGTCTTTGCCATGGGAAACCCTTCCCTTCGTGGATTGTAAAATTCCATCTGAAGGAAATGGATGTGATTCCCTCCAAATCCAAATTCTTTTCCAGCTCTGGGAAGAAGCTTTTGTGTAAATGGTCCTGTGGGTTGGTCTCTTGTTGGGGATCATTTTTTATTCCACACAATCAGCTCTTTTCCTCCTAATAATAATCTTCAATCGGTTTGCAACTTAAAACTGTTAATCTGCTATTTTGTCACGAAAAGGTTTAACTGACCCAAATTTCTGTTTGCAGTGGCAGCCAAATGTGTTAAGAGGTTTAAAATGTCAAATAGATCACTTACAAAGCAGCTATGATAAAGAGCTTATTCAAATATCAGTACCATATTGTTTTATAAGAGAACATTCTTAAGCTTTTTTGGTCTGTAAATCTAATACTGTCCATGTTTTAGGGACTTACATTGCCTGCTCCGTCCTTTCAGTAGATTCTTTTAGATGTTGCACTGCAATTAATTTAAGATGCATTATTTTGGATTGTTTAATGTTTATGGAGCAAACTGTCAGGTTTTTAGTCTCAGAGAAGGCACAGCCAGAAGAAATGCCTGAAGAGAAAGAGAGAGTGAAATGAACGATGTGAGGAAGTGAGAAAGAAAAAGAAAGGAGAGGACTGTGTGGAGGGAGTGAGTGGGGATTATTGTGAGGGGTTTTGGAGGATGGGGGAGGAGAGATGCTAATAGAGGGGGCTGTTCTAGGACCTATTCTGCTGGATGTAAGAAGTGGCCTTGGTAATAAAGGCTGAGCTGAAATTGCTGCTGTGGAGACGACATGTCTGTGTCTGTGCTAGTCGTCGGTGGTGGGGGGGGTGAAATGATAAAAGTATGCGTGTGTGTGTGTGTGTGTTTAAGAAATTGACAGCCACATTATGGAGAATGTGTGAGAGTGACAGCGGCATGCAGCCAGAGAA
>JBBMFX010000017.1:10249827-10264436 GCA_037832545.1 Rhabdalestes septentrionalis
ATTTTTTTCTCCCTAAATAATAAAAACCATCATTTAAAATCTGCATTTTGTGTTTACTTGTGTTATCTTTGACTAATTGTTAAATGTGTTTGATGATCAGTAACATTTTGTGTGACAAACATGCAAAAGAATAAGAAATCAGGAAGGGGGCAAAAAGTTCTTTGCTTGTTATCTGTCTAAGTTTTCCTGCTTAGAGAGTGTGTCTTATTCTATTGGCATTTCATAAATGAGATTATACTGTGTATAATGTGGGCTATATGGTTTGTGTGGGCAGTTGAATCCCTGTATCATGATCTTAAAGCCAATGTTTTCTCCAATTAGATGGAAAGCTTTATAGGACGCACAAAAAACAAGTCTTTTGTTGAAGTACTTTAATGTATTACAAATCTTTGTTCTGTGCATTTCAGATGTTGGCTCTGGCTGTGCTAGACAGAGTGTTGTCTATAGACAGGCAGAGCCAGTGGCTGGTATATCTGTGTAACAGTGGCTACCTTCGTGTGCTGGTGGAGAGCCTGCGCCAGGATGATATTGCATTGCAAACTTTGCTAATGCCCCAGCCACCACTGCTCAAACCCCTATATATCTACGAGTCCAAGATGGTGAGATACTAAGATCAGTCCTTTGTTTAATTTATGTTTTAAAACACTGCACTATGCAAAACTTAGGTTATGCCATAATAATATTAATGGTCAAGGAAAATATAAAAACCCTATCAATTCATAAAGCTTTCCATTATGAACCCTAGAAAATATACATGGCAATTGCCTTTTGTGTGTCTGTCAACTTGAACATATTTTTAAGTACTGTGTATCTGTGGTGTTTGGGTGTACTATCCAGGCTTTGCTGACCCGTGTAGCTAAGACAGCACAGGGGGCGGTGGAGCTGTTGTGCTGTGGGCTTGTGTCTCAACTGGTCGAATGCCGTGTGTTCCATATGCTGCCTGAGAACAACTCACTTAGGTAAGAGAAGGGGGAGCTTAAAACCTGAAATCATACACAGCAAGTATATTTGTTACAAATGTTACAATTATATGCAAGTTAAAATAAGACAAACTATGCTGTAAGAGATACACGCATATACACACACACACACACACACACACACACACACACATTATAATTTTCATATAGTAATCATGTAGTATTATATATTGCAAATTAAATATAATGTGACTTATGTAATTACCATTATTAAAACATTTGTTGGTTTTAGCAATACTATTAGCTCGTGTAGGATTTTTTATGCTTGCCTGTAATATATTTGCAGAACTGTATTATTGTATTATTAACAAATATTTTTTCTTTCTTGTAGAGTGTTTGGTCAAAGTGACCCATCAGGGTTTCTCCCTGGCCCTTTGGAACGATACAGACAGATTCTGCTGCCAACACTCAGACTTCTGCAGGTCATCCTGACTTCCACCACTGCACACCACCAGCAGGGGGCAGCACAGGTACTCTAGTTTTTTTCACACAGTGGAAAATGATGTGTAGTTTTCCAAACAAACAGTAAGTGTTTCTGTCTGTCTGTCTGTCTGACTGTGTGTGTGTGTGTGTGTGTGTGTGTGTGTGTGTGTGTAGGTGCTCCAGTGGCTCATTGTGCACTCAGACACCATTCAGTCTATCCTGCGTGGTCAAGATGTGAGTATGGGATCATTACAGGAGCTTTCTCTTCTCACAGGAATCATCAGCAAAACTGCCCTGCCAGGTACAGACTGTACTGTACATACCCCACTGTCAATACTGTTGTATGGACAAACCAAAAATTTTGTGTTTTTTATGTTTGTGATTTCAGGAGCTCTGGATTTGGGACAAGAAGTCAACAGTGCAGCCCTGCTAGAGTTCCAAGGACACATTGGTCGATTCCAGGTACAGAAAATACTTGACTCTCCTTATTTAAAAGTTATCTGTGTTCTAGACCAAGTCTGACTCTCTCTGTCTCTCACACATCCTCTCTTCCTCTCCCTCTCTGCATCATATCCCTCCTTCATTCACCTTCATATTTCTCTTTGTCAGCGTCAGTGCCTTTCTCTGCTTGTGCGTCTGGCTGGCACGGAACGTGCTCGCTATCTTAAGCACATTGAGGAGAGTGCGGCCCCTGGCGATGCTGCAGAGAAGAGGGAGGAGATGGAGGTTGCCATGCAACAGGTATGAAATCATGTACTGCATTCCAATAAGAGCAGTAGAACATTTTGTTACATATTTGACCAAGTATGTTCAGCCATTTTAAGTGTTCTGATTTTCACAAAAAGCCTTTTGAACGTTTTATGGTCGTTCCCCATTCATACGTGGGTGGTGGTGAACTAGTAGGGTACTTGCTGTTGGACCAAGAGGTCATGGGTTTGAATCTGACATTCAGCATACCACCTCTGGTTTCCTGATCAAGACCCTTAACACCACATTGCTCCAGGGAGACTGTGCCCTGTAGTTTGGGAATGGAAGTCGCTTTGGATAAAAATGCCATGAATGTAAATATGAAGCGACCACTCTGTAACAATAGGCACTGAATTCTGATGTGTAAACTGATTCTGAACACTGCAAAAATAAACCAGACCCAAAACTGAATACAAGCCTGTCTATATCATCAGATCTGTGCTAACATTATGGAGTACTGCCAGGCACTGCTTCTGCAAAGCTCAGCTGAAGCACAGTTCACAATTTGCCTCTTCAGCCCTTCTGCCAGTGAACCAACAGGTCAGTCGGTATTTTTTTCTCTTTTTCTCCTATTCTCTCTCAGCCAGTGTTCATGCAAATGATGCAGACCATGAATTTTGTTTTGTTTAGTCTTATGTATTTTGTCTTTTTTATGGCTCAGACATGTCGATGCCATCGGTGTCTCGAGTCCCTAGTCTGGGTCTGGTTCTGCTCCTACTGAAGAACAGTGCAACAGATTTCTTTCGATACCACGACAGCCACAGACAGAGTCTTGGCAAGCTGCAGAGGCTAGAGCAGCTTGCTCCAGAGGAGCTTAAAGAGGTACAAACACACACACACACACACAATCAGAAATTATGTCATGTTTGGTTTTACACTCACACACTCACACAAAATGCAAGTTTTAGAGTATTATGCATTTTTTTTTTACTAATTACTAATAAATAGTGTGGGAGCAACCCTAGATTTCACATCCTGCCTTGGTTTTGTTTTAGCACATTGCTTAAAGCTGAGAATACCTTTGGTGGTGATGGAGATCCTGAGAACATTTGGGGGCAAATATTTTATGCTTGTGCAGCTCTGTCAGGGCCTGGTGTTGGGGTTGGGTGGAGTTGAGAAGATCCCGTCTGTGCAGAGGAGTGTGCTGGCCAAACGACGTCTTGTTCAACTTGTGAACAACCGAGCCAAGCTGCTGGCTCTCTGCTCCTGTATCCTTGTACCTTGCCACACGCTCTGCTCTACTTACCCATCAACAGCAAGTTGTTGAAGATTGGCTTAATTTATTATAGAATAGTTTTGTTTACGCATGAATGGAGGGTAATGTCTGCATTCTGTCACTCTCCAGGTGTTTAAATTGAATCATTAATGTGTCTTGTGGTTTTCTGCGGGTAAATGTTGCTTTCCTTGACACCTTTTTTCCAAGACATCATTGAGACATGCTTGTTTGTGATCTGGCGCCACCTAGAGTATTACCTCCTCTACTGCACTCCCACTGATCCTAAAGATTCCTTACTTCCAGGATACAGAGGTGAGTTTGCATTTGAACTGTGATTAAGTATTCATTTAAATTTAGATCTTTTTTCGCATCCTAATACATTTCTTGCTTTGAATTCTCACTCTGTGCCAGATGCCAGTGGGAGTGGAGGTCTTGGCTTGTCCAGAGTCAGCCAGCAGGATTTGTAACAGTTAAAAATCTCCAGCTTGTCAGGGGTGGATATTTTAATCAGGCTTGACATTATGATCCTAACCTGAATAAACCCAAATATTGTGTCCATGTGTGATCTGACCTGATGCACAGCACAAGTAGGTTCAAACTGGAGATGAACTGAAACGTATTCCCAGTGATGATGCCTGTTAAAAGGATGGTCCACCTCATAATGGCAGATGCTGCCAATACTGAAAGCAAAAGGGCCCAGAACCTGGTTATAGACAGCTGACATTTTTCTAACTTTCTATTTAGCTTTAATTCAGTTTTATTTTATTATATTTATGGATGTTTTGTCTGATGGTTAATTTATTATATTAGGTCAATATAGTCATTTTGGGGTGAAATATCTTTGTTGGCTTTTAGAAACAAAGACATTAGAGGATTTTTAATCTATGAAGGTACTAATGGGTGTATGTGTTTACATTCAGTTGCAGAATGATGTAGGGAGCAGCTTCACTGAGCCCTTGCAGAGGAAACTGCTGGAGGTGGAGAGGCTGTACAGTAAAGCTCACTCTCGCCACACCTTCATCCAGGCTTTAACTCGGAGGATTCGCGGCCTGGTGCGTCATGCCAAGAGTTAGGCGCAGGCACTCAGCTTCTATGCATTCTACATTGTATAACTGGGTGCGTCACCCCAAATGTTCAAGACATCACTTCCATAGTTAACTATCCTTTGCTGCAGAAGAAGCAAATATATTCCTTAAACCTGACCAGAACTTTCTACAAAATGCTGTCATGAACTTTTCCACATTAAGAAATTTTCTGGTAATGTCTTTGGGTATTGATCTTTTCTAATGAAGTAAATAAAATGACTCTAACCTGCATTTCTGTTTTCTTTTAGCTCCAGCTCAAACACTTTTTCCGACAAACTTTTTGATGCATAGTACTGAACTAAATGCATTTTAAAACAAGAAGGAAGCGAGACAATGGAATATAGCACTTTTTTTGACTACGCTGCTGCACTAAGCAGGCATTTAAAATGCGTGACACGCATTGGTACAAAAACAACAAACCCAAGATCAATATTCCTTTTGATTTTAATTCACTTACAAGGTACACTTTATAGAAGATGGTAAAGTGCGTTTCAGATTTGGAGAAGTGAGTGTAGATGTATAAACTTGATCTCTTCCCAGTTAACTCTAGGGTCAGCATGTATTTTTAACTAATGCTGGAGTGGAAATCCAAAGAAAGAGGGCTACATTCAGATAGCATAAAATGGCACCAGAACTCTTTGGTTCTTGGAATAATACGAGAGAGTAGAGTCTGGCTATGCAAGAGCAAGACTGCTAGGTTAGACTAGTGATGCTATGTTTGTAGTAGTTAAGAGGCTAAACTTCAGTAATTACTCATGCATTGTGGTAATAGATGCCTACATACACCGATTGTCTATGACATTAAAACCACCGACAGATGAAGTAAAGAACATTGATATCTTGGTACACTGAGTTCTGTCAATGCAAGTTAATGGTCAGTTATTGCAGTTGATTTCACTGGAAGCAGAAAAACATTAGAACCTGAGCAACTTTGACAAGAGCCAAATTATGGCACCTGTCCACAATTATATGGAACTAAAATAGGCATTTGAACATCAAAACTGGACCATCGAGTACTAGAAGAAGGTGACCGTTTGATGAGTCACATATTCTTTTACACCATGTGGACAGCTGACTGTGTGTGGCTTACCAGGTAAAGAGATGATCCCAATTTGCGCTATGGAAAGAAGGCAAGCCAATGAAGACAGTGTGAATCTCTGGGCATGTTCTACTGGGAGACTTTGGGTCTTGGCACTCGTGTGGATGTTACATTGCCACGTACCCTGCCACACTGCACAAATTGTTCAAGGTGTTTACTCTGCCTCTAAATCTCCCAGAGCTCAAACAAATTGAGCATCTGTAGGATGTCCTGGACAAACTAGTCCAATCCAGGGGGGCCTTACCTCACAACTTGTGGGACTTAAAAGGGTCTGCTGTTAAAGTATTATTGGCAGGGAGCACAGCCCACCCTCAGACGTCTTGTGGAGACCATGCCTTGGTGGGTCAGTGCTGTTTTGACACCATGAGAGGATCACCACCATATTAGGCCAGTTGTTTTAATGTTTTGACTGATCGGTGTATCTGCAGTAGTAGGCTATATGCGACTAGTGTGCCTCAGAGTTTGCCTCTATGCGTAACTGTAGGCTTTTTTATGTGACTGTTTGTTATAGGCACATTTTCACCATTCATAAATGCTGACCATGTCTCAAACTGATTTCAAGAACATGAAAATGGAGAAAAGGAAATAAATGACAAAGACTACAAAATAATGTGGTTGTCTACGATGCTGTGCACAATACCAGATCTAAAATGAACAGATAAATGGACAATAACTTGACAGAGGGAGGCAGAAAAAAAAAATGGTATGAAACAGTTCTTTGTGCTACTGCTTTTCAAAATCATGCACATCTTTTATAAATTACTCTTAAATAATACAATTACTTACAGTATTTCATAAAACATTTACACATCTGTCCCTGCTTGTGGGCTTATTTGTCCTTGATTGTGCAGCCCACACAGGAAGTCTGGCTTAAGACACTCATCAGTAGCGTAACACACCTCCCCACTGGCCAGCTTGCTAACCATCAACCAGATGAATGAACATGGCCACCATACAGAAGAAGGAAACTCTGCTTGTGGATGACACACATGTACATGTCTACAGATATTGGCTTCAGTCTACATTAAATACAATACAGACATTTCACTCTCTTTCCAAAACACATTCCCCCGACTGGGCAAAAATAATCAGTGACCATTCAGTTGACAGTCCATCTAAATATGATTGGCCTCATCCAGTAAAGTATGTCCAGCTTATGATGAATTTACTTTACTGTTGCAGAACGGGTGTCCTTATCTTAAAAGAAAGCATTGTGGCGTATTTAAATCAGTTTGTATGCCCTAATGAATGGAGTGAATTTCCATTATATGCTGGAAATAAGTTTATATATGCTGGTTCCTAAATGTGTCTCCAATCCTCAGCTGAACTCCCCTATAGGTGCAGTGATGTGAAGCAGCATTTATTGCATTTAGAATTGAAAATGAATGTGATTTGCAGTCCCTGTGAATAAAAATGCTGGGCAGAGAAATACTCTCTTTTCCCAGAGCACCGAGGCAGCCTGAATTAAATTTCAAACTTGCCATCAGCATTGGACAGAAACTTGCATTCACTTTGTATCTTTATAAAAGAGACAGTGAGGGCATATTTGTAAATAGTAAATTGACTGGCGGCTTTTAAATGGTACAATATATATATATATATATAATGTGTCTGTTTGTGTGCACACACCTAATACGTATATATTATACTGCACTAAGTTGTACTGCAGTGGCTGAGCATGACAGCATGATGTGTGGAAATGGCTGCGTGTTCATCCAAATGATCTGACCCAGGCTGCTGGCACCTGTCCTGGGGCATCACTGAAGTTTCAAAGCACTTGTGTGTGCCATCGCTGTGCACCACCATCTCACACAGGGAGTTCCTTATTCTTGCAGCCTGAGATCATATCAAATCCAACGTGGAGATAAACTACCCTATAAACCAGCTGCACTTCTCGCGCCACATGTACGTGAGTGTTGAATTTGAGTGATTTTTCTCAGGCATCCCAGCAATGCATCTTTGCTTTCCCCTCTGTCTCTGAGGTTTGGGTCAGCAGCAGCTGCCTTTCTGAATCTCTTCTCTCAGAGGCTCTCTGAGCTGTGTTTGTGACTGCCCTCTGCCTCATGAGTCTCTGTGGGCGGCGGACACTCCGGCACATCGCCCATTACGGCCACCCGGATCACCCTGAGCCAGCGCTGCTTCATCTCCTCACTCTCTGCCGCAAAGCTGTGCACGGATTTGGACTGCGACAGACGAAAGCTAGCTGGAGGGTCTGCTGGCCGGGCAGTGTCGTCCACGGAGAACCCGACCAACGGGATTGTGGACTGAGCCTTAACATCCTGTGTAGATGGAAAGCAGAGAGGCTTGATCTTAGCAGAAGTACAGCATCACAATTAGAAAACCTTCTTTTTATTAACACCATATAAATATTCATTTATTCATTAATTTTCTGTAACTGCTTAATCCTTACTCGGGTGTGCGGAGCCTATTCTAGTAATATCCAGCAAGTTAATTTCAATATCTTCAGTGGGACTACTACTCCACCAAGTCCCACACAAGCCAAGTGGGGGTTTGTGTTGAAGATTGAAAACTAGGTAGAAGATGCCAAGAGAAGTTCTTTGCAGCAATGGAAAGGGCTGATCTTGGGCAAAAACATGCTTTGTTATTAAATCTTTCTTAAGTGATCCTGGTTTAAACCAAAGTAAAAGAAAAATTATTAGGTTTATAAGTGGTGGCTTTTTAAAAATTTGGTACTCTGGCTGGTTCTATGGCTTCTTGTCGACAGAACAAGAAGAGTTGAATGGACTGAATTCAACATTTACTTTATGAGCTTTGGATATGATCAGTGGTGGATGAGGTAAAGTTTATTTTGTATTTCATTAGAAATTTTTCTGCAGCAGCTTGATTTCAGCTGGTGGATCATAAGTGCGGTTCTACTGACCCCATTTGTATTGTAAACCTGTTCTCTGGCAGCGAAATGCCATTGAAACAAATGTAATGTTGATTTGCCACAAAATTGCTCAAGTACACAAACAAGCTGTTCCAGTTTCATGAGTGTTGGCCTCATGTTTAAGCACCACATGTCTTTTTTGGAACATATTTTATTCAGTTCAGACAAGGCTGAAATCAGTACATGTAAGAATGGAACATTTGTCTTTTGATCAATTCATTTTTTTGTATAAACTCACAGAAAAAGATCTTTACTTGAAGCCAGAGAACTTTTCTGGCTTCCCTAAATAACCAATCAGTGTTCAACCTGTTCTTTATAGAACCAATTTTGTCCACAAGATGCATCAGTAAAGTTTGAAGAACCTCCATAAATCATCTGGGAATAAACCTTAAAATAGTCAATGAAATATGAAGGTGAGGGTTGAACAACTCATTTATAAGCCTGTTTATTCAGGAGCTGTGTTCTGGTGAGTTGCTCCGATAAGTAGTAGCAAATAGCTTTGGTTTATATTTGATTTAATTACAAGAAGTTGAGATTTACAAGAAACTGCAGCTGTGTTACTGTGTTTAAAGAAAACACTGCTGTATTTGTTTAAAGTGTTTGCAAAACAAAAGTTATTGCACTTTTGTTCATATAAAAAATAAAAGTGCGCAGTACTCTTGAGTGCTTTTGAATTACTTAAATTTGCATATAACAATGTGATTAATCATGATTAATCGCAGAAAAACATGTGATTCATTGTAATGAACATTTTCAGCCATTGTCCAGCATCCAATATACATATATTGACACAAGCATTTACGTAGTCTGCAGTATACTCACCTGCGGTGCTCCATACAGGTAAAGCACTAAGGCTTCTTTTTGAGGGATGACACACCAGACTTTCTGCCAGGGCTTATTCTTCTCACAGTACTGAAGGAAGCCGCACATTATGCTACTGCCAGAGAACTGGGCTGCTTCAATCTGATATGGAATGAGAGACAGATTAGATGCAAACACCAAATGGCTCCAAAGAGTTGAATGGCACCATCAAATCAACTTTTCCTTTTACCATGAGATAACAACTGTCAAGTTCCCAAATCCTAATTGTTTGCTTGTATTTTACACCTTTTCCCCTGAGGTCCACATTTGTATGCTATCATTCAAAATAGTAGTAGTTCAGTTTTGACCATTTTCCAACCTTTCTTATTTCGTTAACTGCTATTTTTTTGTTAAATTGCTTTTAAGCCCTGTACCTTATTCAGAAAATGCTCTTTATAGCTTTAGCATGGATAAGCAGGATAAGCTAAACTGCTGCAGGCTGAATAGGCAGGTATATGTAAATGTGCTGGTTTTCACAACAACTCTGGATTTGAATATATGGTCTATGTGTACTGATGAGTAATTATTTTTTTACATTTTACAATGTTTATGTACTTCATAAAATTAAAAAAGCAACAAGAAAATGTGTTTCCCATGATTTGGGACTTTTAAACTGGGAATGAGAGAAGTAAAGAGCCAGTTCTTTAACATTTTACATGAGGGGGCAAAGCCTACTCTTAGTCTTTTCCAAATGATTAAAGAATGGTTCTGATCACTCTGATTCTGACCCCTTTGTAAAGTGCTACTTTTACACCTCTGTCACAGGCACACTCTTCCAGTTCCAGTACCCTAATACCAAGCTTACCACTGTTCTGTGACATCACTCACCTCCAGGATGCCTTTTTTCTTGCCTTCTTTCTCCTCGCTTTCCGTGTGGCCTGTAAGGATGCAGTAACAGTCTCGACACACCTTGTTCATCTTATTCCCATCGTACTCCAGAGGGGCCTTATTGTCTGAGCACTTCCAGCACACAACCTTAGAAACAGACATGAAGCAGCAACAAAGAGTTCATCAACTGTTAGAAGGCCAGTGGTGGACACACATTTCATTGCAGCACTTAAGTACTTTCTCATGTATCTGTGCTTTATTAGCATTTCCATATATTTACACTCAGTCCACTACATTTCAAAGCACAGCATTCAACTTTACTGCAGAAAACTGTGATGCAACTTTTCCCATTTTCCATAATAAAAACAAGAATACTTGTACTTCAATTCAAGTGAAAATATGAATAGAGTGCTTATACTCCAGATGACATCTGTGCTTACCCTAAAGTAATGCACTGTCCACTGGTGCCACTGGCAATAACCAAACAAAGAATATTTGAAGGTGTAGATTCTGAAGGTTTAATTGATCCCACATTTGTGTTTGCCAAGAGATGGCCTCACATGAATTTTTGTATATTTTTTTGTGACTTAAAAACAGAAAATATTAGAAAAGCAGACTTAAACTTAACAGAGAATGTATATCAAATATTAAAGTAATTCATCATGTAATAGGTGTTGATTGTGTGTACTATAGCATAACTAGTACAGACCTCCCTCATCCTGGACTCAAAGTAGTGAATGGCTTTGGTACTTACGTAACCACAAGCTCGACAGTGATGTCTCCTGCGTGTGAGAGCGTTGAAGGGCTCTCTGCACTTCATACACATGGTCACCTCATTATCCCGAATCCAGCGTGGGGCACGTTTCCCCAGATCTGATATCTAACAGCCAAACACACACACACACACATGCCTTAGAACTCGATTGACATAAAGGGTTCAGCCAAGGCA
The DNA here is from genome assembly GCA_037832545.1 of Rhabdalestes septentrionalis. Lineage (NCBI taxonomy): Eukaryota > Metazoa > Chordata > Actinopteri > Characiformes > Alestidae > Rhabdalestes > Rhabdalestes septentrionalis. The sequence continues at coordinate 10,260,906 of JBBMFX010000017.1, forward strand.
CTTTTTAGTTAATTGCTAACCTTGGCTAATGTGTGAATACGTAATGATCTTCTGGTAGACATTAAAATCATTAAAGTACTTACAGATACTTCCTCCACTTCTTTCGAAGCCGTTTTAAACGTCTCATTCTTTTGGTGAAAAATCTCTATTGTTTCTTGGAACGCCTAATAAGCAGAGATTGCTGCTGTCAGAGAGATAATTCACATGATGATACTGAGACTTTAACGATGGTACAGCGCTCAGATATTTATTTACCTTTATCCAGTCCTCTTTGTCTTGCTCAGAGCTGGAAACAACAGAACAGGGTGGGAGATTTTCAGCAAACAGTGCTCCTTTAATATAGGATTTCAGTGATTTGATCACAGCTATAGTGAGCCTCACCTGGCCTGCAGCTCGAGAGTACGCTCCTTGCCAGACACCTGGAACGTGTGAGGGTAATCTTCATTGTACGTCTCTGTCACCTTCATCCCATCAATGCCGATACGTGTACGTACTGTGAACTTCTGCCCCACCAGGCTGAACTTGGGTACGCAGTACAGCATCATATTGTTGAACTGGAAACATATAAAAGGGATTAACAACAGCCTCCGAAAAGAATAAACACATTGACTTTTGGAAAAGTGCTACATGAATAAAAAAAAAAGAATAAAAATGAAACTGAATGTAGCAGTTACCCCTTGAATCATGAACAATAATAACCAACATGCAATATATTTAGTAGCCTATGCAAATATCGCGAACACTGATTTCTTAATGTATTTTCTCTGTGCTGTTATTACACACCTTTCATATGTAAAGAACATGATCTAGCAAAATGAAAAAAAAAAAGATTTGGTTTCTGTCCCAATCTCCAATTGTGAATATGCAAAGTTAACTACTTCACACTTTGTTCACCTTATTGTTACTCTGGTTTCACACAGTCCTTTAGGCACCAGCCCTTCTATTACACACTAAAAAGAGAAGTATACAGAAAACTGCAGTTCCTTATGCTGACACAGGCTCTTCAAATTGGATTCCTTAAGGGGGCTCCACACGGACTAGTGTTTTCTCTGGTCTAACACAACTGAACTGATGAAGGCCTTGCTAATTAGGTAATGAGTTGAAACAGGTGGGCTTAATGAGGCAGAACGCTGAAGTCTGTATTTCTATGGCCTTTGAGGACTGTAATCTGACACGTGTGCTGAGACATTTTACTATAGCCAACCTACTCTGGGGAAAATTTTTAATTAGTTAAAGGCTGCAGAGCCAATATCCCCTTTATGAATGAACAGCTGCAGTGAAATATATGAAAAGGTTAAGCATGCACCGTATCATCTACCGAAAGTTAATACTGATGAACGGGGTCCAGAGTGGCTGAGAGATAATAAAACTAGTACTCTTAGAGTAGGAATATGAGTGGTGTGCACATTAAATGTCAGGCTCACCAGAAAGAGGTATCTGTCCATGGCTGAAGTATTCCTGGCTGCCAGTTTGAGAATATGTCCCTCTTTAATAAACTCATTGGAGGCATTCACTATGTCCTCCTCCTCCCCCAGCATCTCGTAGATCTCCAGCAATTTCTTCAAGTTCTCCTGTGAGGAAGGAATGACACAAAGCATGAAGAGTGTCAGTAGTAGATAGACGTCCTTTACAGAACCCTGATGTGAAATGTGGGTCATGATATTTTTCATCCAGTCTAAACACATCTGGTGCTAAATGCAGTAGATGCATTTGGGTTGATCTGAGTGCTAATTTGATTTGGGCCTCTTTAGATCTGACTAAATTTGGAGAGGGCGGCACTTACCGATTTGCGAATAGCAGTGTTGGAATGGGTAGCTGCCATGGCAATAATATCCAAGGACTCTAAAAAAAAGTAAGTATATGTCATATAACTGTTGACATTTTTATTCTTGAACACGCAAAACGTACATTTGCTTTCTCACTTTCAGAGTCTCGATGGTCTATGTGGTCCTGAGGGAGCTTCTTCAGGTAGTCTTTGAGGAGCATCTCGTATCTAGGCACCCGCTGCACAGGCTCCAGCATGTGGTGCTGCAGAGTCAGACTGCCACACACCTCCTGCTTCTGAACTCAGGACACAACAGCATAAAGGAAAATTATGAACACCTGTCCAGCAAGCAACATTCACCAAGCCTGGGACAAATCAGTCCCTCCAGTCAATAATGTAATGTAATTTAGTTGTAAAAGTTGCTTACACTCCATGTATTATCCTCATGTAATGCAGGAAGTTTAACTCAACACACACTTGCCCCAAACCATGCCAGGCTGCTTTGTTGTTGTTTTGTTATCGGTAACTGTATGTTACATGCTGTCTTTGGAGGAATAACAGCTTCAATAATTGTAAAACTGGGAAAATCCTAACATTTGAAGATTGTTGGGAAAGATTCAAGACGCTGACTGAGTGTGTGAAATGTATAAACACTAAATCCAAGTCTGCACAAGGCAGGGGATATACCTGAGGATTATTTCACCCCACATCTCTCTCGCTCTTTCAATTCTTTCAACTCAGTTATAGATGCGAGGTTATGCATATGTGATGACCTGTTGAGGCATATTTAATCTAAACTTTTATCTATATTCTTAGTCAAATTTCCGTTTTGTGCTTCGGTCACACTGAGAATTTTGAAATGTCCCTTATCAGCTTTGTATTACATACAGCTTAAAATCTTTAGACATGTTTAGTCTTGTAAATTACTCAACACATGCAAACTATTCTAATTAAACTTTGAATTGAATACTTTGTATAGAATACTTTGCGTTTGTTGAGTAATTTACAAGATTAAATTAAAAAAAATGTATTATGTACAAACCATCAAATTCAAACAATTCAATTTTCCACCTCACCTGGATTTCCTGAATGATGGCTTTAAACTGGGGTGAGCGGTCCGTCCACTGTTTCAGCAGCTCCATGGCCTTATCGAAGTTCCTCACATACTCAGCATACATCTTAAGGAAGGGAGTGAGCTTTTGGAGGATGTCGCCAATGCGAGGTGTCGACTCCCTAAGAAGGTCAGTACAAGAAACTATTTAGCCACAAGGCACTCAATCCTTTAAGATAACAAATTATCATACCACAACTGTGGTCTGTCTGACTGTGTCTATAATGAACCCACACATTCAAACATGCTTATAAACAGTCTATCTCGCAGTAAAAAATCTAGCTGCTAGATTTCTCACCATTCTCCCATGCGTTTCTCCAGGTCTGGCAGGAGGAACTGACTATGGAAGGCATGAATGGAGGAGATATTGGAGAAGATGTTCTTCACCACATCCACAGGGAATGTGCCTTTGCTTGCCTCTTCCATCAGCTTGGCACAGAACACCTGCACACCAAGGCCAAAGGGAGAGTGTGATACCAACAAAGAGCAAACAATGTATTTCCTCTAAAACCTTCATTTTCTGTGTAACAATGATAAAACATACGTGGTCTTTAAATCTCATCATATGAAAAATGAATACAGTGTACAGTCATGTGAAAAAATTAGGACACCCTTTGAAATCATGTGGTTTTTTGTAACATTTTTAATAAATGGT
>JBBMFX010000017.1:10264536-10282790 GCA_037832545.1 Rhabdalestes septentrionalis
AAACCCTACAGAGTAGAGGATACAGGTTGGATTGTGATTTTGGGACTGAATAAAATGGGTTCACATCTACATATCTTGCTAGCTGTGAATCTACAAAATAATAATACGGATTTTAAAAAATAAATGTCTAAATTAAATCAGTTGAAATTCATCTGTTGTTCTCTTAACTTCTTGAACAAATCAGGATGGGCAAGTGACAAATGCTTGCTAAGATTTGATGTGTTGTCTCCCTTGGCAGCACATAATTTATAAAAGGGCTTGCAGACTGGTGCATTGAGGCCTGTGGGTTCACACTTTTCATCACTTTTGTAGGCAAAGTAATGCCATATTTCAGATCTACCACTCTAGTTATTTATTAATTTCGGAGCGCCTTTTATCTGTGTGATCCATCACTGTTTGTCTGTTATCACGCTTGCCGGTTTTGAGCCAGTTCGCGCAACACTGCCGTTTAGTGGTGAAAATCGGAACAGCGGATGAAATACCGAACTGATCAAACCCTTGATATTGTACCGTTTGAGAAAAAATAAATACCAGTATTTTCACAGTACCGGTATACCGCACATCCCTAATTCAGTTAGTAGTCTATTTGTAGGGTCAAATGAATAACTGTGGGAACGAGGAACCGAGGTGTCAGATCCAACATTTTTGGGGGGTTAAAACACCTAAATAAATTTTGCAAACTGTTGTATCTCCGACTGTAAAATTGTTTGCGTAACTATGGCCTATCTGTGTGAAGGAATAATAATAGACCTATTTGTGCAGGGCAAGAAGTTCTGAAGTGAGACATCTGTTGCTAACCACAAGACTGAGAGATACTCATGTGATGCCTTCTGCAAGAATTTGTCAAGTAGACAGTACATTTTGCAACAGTGTAGTAGCTGCTAAAGCTAAGCTAGTGGTTTGCAGGACTGCAGAATTTAATGTCACAATATTTTCCAAACACATCCCTCTATCATACCATCAGATTTGACCTGCTTTTGTGTTGAAAAAAGTTACTACTCATGTTTTCTAAGCACTTGTACTTGTACTTAAGTCTTGGTACACAGAGTATATAAACCTGACATGTGGCTGGATAGAAATGTCCCACTATATTTCACTCAAAATTAGCATGCACAGTTCTGCAAACAGGTATAAAAAGAAGAAAGAAACTTAGTGTATTTCGTTTTTAGGTAGTTTTGTTTAAATAATCAGCAAATTACCATCAAACTAAAACTGAGTGCCATGTGACACTAACTCAAATTGTGGAAATTTAGCTGATTATTATTTTCTGTTTAAATAACTGTGACTGTGTAATTTTGTTCACTGCATGAAGCTGGCAGCAGGGTTAGGGAGGTCAATTTGGCTAATTAAATTGATTGATTTTAACTTTTAATACTAACAACTGACTACACTCAGAACTTGACATCAAATAAACAAACATCACTCACTGCTGCCCTCTACAGAGTAACAAATGTGCCTGGATCCATACAAAGTCAAAAAACATACAAAGCACATATTCTATTTATGATTGACAAGCAACCGTGGAAAATAACAAATTATGATCAGATAATGATTTAATACTTATATATATATATGCAATATTATATTTAGAACATGTTGTTCAGCCCTTGATGAGATTGTTGAAAAAGAAGAAGTCCTTCAAGCCTATGCTGACAGTCATACAATTTTGTGAACCCCATTTATTCACTATACAGCATACAGACACACATTTGTGTGTCTCATTCTCATCTGTAAGTGAGAAAACACTTTATACTACAGCTTCACACAGCTATTAATGTTCAATTTGAAATGAACAAAGAACTTGTGCAGAAAGAAAAAAACAGAGAGAGAAAAAGTGAGAGGAGTGATATAGATATTTTTTTTGGCTTTCTTCCTATGAACATACTTCCCTTTTCAAGTTTTTTTTTTTACTTTCTTTTCTTAAGCGGACTTCTGCTTTTTAGAACTCCTAAGCAGTACATAATCTGAAGAAGAAAACATAAAGTCAATAATAAAATAAGCTCAACAGAACGCGGCTTTTGAAACCTCATCATTTAACCCAAACATCAATTCTGTTCACCAAAAAGCACAGAAGGTCAGTGGAAGGTCAATTTGTAGCAGTGCCTACTTCCTAAATCTCACTGTAAAGTTAATCAGTTGAGTCAGACAGCCTGACCACTTTAGAAGGTCACGCCACTGGAAGTGTGATCTCCATTTATGGCTGAGACAAAGTAAATGAGAATAACTCCTTATCAGCATGAAAGCCTGAGTGTCCAACTAAGCTTGTATAAAATACATTTTGGTAACACTTTATTGAAAGACAGCATTCATAGCTCCTACATAAGCCTTTCCTGATAACGGACACAAACCTGCATAAACGTTTAGAAAGATGTGTCCTATCAAGCAGTCATTACAGCAGATGTTGTTCATTTTTGTTGTCATTTCACCCCAGTAAATATTCTGATGAAGTAAGGTGGCCCCTTATAGTCATGCATGAACACACCACAGCACACGGTGTGAACAATGTGAGATTATTTCTCTGCATCAATCAGTGGGCCGCAACCAATGAGGGGCACCCGGGGAGCAGTGTGCCGGGACGGTACCTTGCTCAAGGGTACCTCAGTGCTCCCGTTAACAGTCCTGGGATTCAAACCCATGACCTTCTGTTTGCAAAGGCAACTCTCTAACCACTAGATCACCAAGTGCCATTAACAGGTGCATTATAAATGTACAAAAGTCTATATAGGCTTACGTCAGTTGTCATGAAAGGTTTATGTCATGTCGTCTTTTGAAACCCTGGACTTTGGTTACGGAAATTTCTTTGCAATTTCTTCACAAAATAGGCACTGAAATCCCACATGTTCAGATTCCCAACACTTGTCTGTGCCTGGTTGTCCTCCTTAGTGAGTGAGGGAAGCTTATACACAAAAATGATATGTCCATTTGAAAAAAAAGTAAACACTTATTTTAAAAAACAGCATCATTGTGTGTCTTGCTGTTTAGATTATAAACCTATGTCATTTTATGATTTTACAATGTCCAAATAATATTGTATTCTATACACAGACACACACAATCATACTCACAGCTATGTGAGTGCAGTTTTGCACATTGATGAGTCTTAACTTGTCTTTACAGACTAATACTGGTTGCTGCACTGTGATGTAAATGCTGTCTCTCTCTCACTCTCCCCCTATTACACACACACACACACACACACACACACACACACAAAATGCACACACACATGTACGCACACGCACGCACGCACGCACATGCACACTTACTTGCACAGAATAGAATCAGATGGCACCAAATCCACCATGTGTGATCCTGACCTGCCTAAAGTCTCCAATTATAGCAGGTCCTCCTGTCTGACAGTCTCTCTCCCTCACTCTGCTGCTGCTACACCTCGGCTGCATGAGCAGTCTGATGTGCTTCAGGAGGGTTTCTTTCCTTTGTTTTCAGCATGTCAGATTCAATCTCACTATGACAAAACACTGACTAAATACAGTTTTCATTAAAAAAATTAAACCCTCACTTTCCCTTAATAAGATACAACAAGCAATAAACCTGCTGTGTGTAGCCCACCAGCCACAGCCCTGCCGATCAGAGACTACCCTCTACTGATGAACCACCCAGCTGGCTCAGAGGAGAGGGGAATGATAAAAAACACTGACCTGACAGGGGTCCGTCTCTAATCCCGACGACAGCAGGGTGAGCGTGTATGTGAGAGTCCTTATCCAAAGAAGTCAGAGCGAAAAGAAAAGCCTTGCTATGATCCCTCCCGTTCTTCCTCCCTCCTACTGCTACTGCTCTCACTGCATCCTCCTTTTCCTTCCCCCTCACTCTCTCTCACGCTTTCTGTCTCTCGTCTCTCCTCCTCTTCCCCCAAATCGCCCTCTCCAACCCTTAGACGCGCCCCCCTCTCGGTCTCTCTCTCTCTCTCGCTCTCCCTTGCTTGTCTCCCCCCTCTTTCACCCTCTTTAGCTATAGACGCTTCTCTCTCTCTCTCTTGCTCTCTTCCCCTCAGTTATCGCTTGGTAACCCAGAAATACAGTCACATTCCAGAGGAGAGAGAGCATATGGCCGGGAATGCGATTTGCTTGCCCCTCGCATCAATCCCTTTTTCTTTGGGTGCCAGAGTGTGTGCGTGTGTCACTTGGACAATCAGCTCCATTGTGCTGCTAGAGGAAGGACCAGCAAACAGGGAGGAAACCCAAGGCTCTCATCTGCTCCCTCTTTTACCAGCGGGGGTGGGGTGCTGTTCCACACAAACCAAGGGGAGGGGTAAGACATAGAGATGGAGGAGAGAGAGATGATACAAGCTTGAGTGAGTGTGTGGGTGGGAAGGGGACCTGATAAGATTGCGTGTATGTGTGTTTTTACTTGTGCTTGTTGGATATGAGCTGCATATAAAGTGTGTATAACACAGGGTTGAACAATATATTTTGTTAATAACAATATAGTCTGTTAATAATTATCGCAATGTTGGTCTTCAGTACTGATATTGGAGTATGCAAATGAGCCTCTAACCAATCACAGTGATTTTGACAGGGTTACTAGTCACATGTACAGCTGAGAGTTACTGGGTGTTCTAAAGAAATGAGGTATTTATGTAATCCAACGTTTAAATTATTTTGGAGAGTCTTTAATGATTAAAGACTGATGTATCCTTCTTGTTCAATTTTTTCCATCATATGTGTGTTGGCCAAAATAATGATTAATTTACATTAAATAGATAATTGCGTGCTCTGTATCACAGCTCATTTAAAAGCAGAACAGGGCCTTAAAACTTCAGCATGAATGGGCGGGGCTAACCTCCAGAAGGTTGAATATGGAAATGTATGTAAATATGATTTGAAAATGGGTTTCCTTTCAGCTATTTTCTATAAATAGTGTATGGATGTGGGAGTGAACACACATTTCTAAACATGAAAATATTTACACACTTCAAGCCTTTTTATTTCCTTTTTAATTATTTGAAAGGCATTGCATTCACTAGATGTAGCAGTATAATGTCAATACTAATATATCTCCCATTTTTGCAGCCTTAAGTTCATAAATGAGCCTGTCTGACTCAACAAGAGAACATTCCAAACTGAGTAACGGCAACTGAAATGGAGGGAGGGAGAGAGACAGAGAGAAAGAGTGAGAGAGAAGATATATGACACAGATATATGAGTTATTTGTGTGGGAGAGAGACAGAATAGAGAGAGAAAGTAAGCACTGCTGGCCACCTAAAAGTAAAACTCTCCACAATCCAAAAGCTTCCGCCGTGGAAACCCAAAGCCCTCGGTGAAAATACCCAAGGCTCCATTACTAAACCATAACATGTACTTAAGCAATGCCACGGATTAGGGGACTGAGAGAGATCAGTAAGATGTGTAATCGGGCACATTTTATACCCTACAATTTATGGTTTAGGCAATTCAGACAGAAATAACAAGCACATACATAGATACTGATGAAGATCCCACTTTGAAGTACAATTTTCACATCATCATGAAGGGACTGCTACATTTTCCCCAAATGAATGGAAATAAAATCACCAGTTAAGAAGGAGGCTGAACCTAATTTGCAGGGGTAGCATCACACCATTTTGTTTTTCAGATTCTTTATGTTTGTGGCTTTATTAGTTCTTTTAAATTTGCAATGTGGTGTGGGTTTGGAGGTTTTGTAAAGATGTTACTAGGTGGTCTGCATGAGGACACACAGTCTCTGGTACGACCCAGAACTACAGAGTCTCAGCCTGAGGTGACAGTGTCGGCTTTGATTCTGAGACACTCCACACCCCCATGCAATTATCGACAAATAGCATGCTTTCAGGCCTCTAGGACTTCAGCTTGGTCTATGCTAATTCAAATAGTCAGACTTAACCCTGTGACCTCTTCTCCTGTCAGCACGCCTTTATTCCCTCACCCACTCTGCCAGAGGATCTTGTGTTTCTTCTCTCATGTCATTTGCACTCGACATCTGTACATATCAGTTGTATCTTTTTGTTTTTGATTACACCAACATTTCATGAGTAAACATAGCAATAATCTAATGTGTATACAGGAAATCATGTTAAATTAAACAAACAAACATTGTTGCTTCTCTAATCATAAAAAACTGTTCAGATCCATGAGGTGTTGGTTTGATGGTCTCAGATATCAGACAGCATATTCACTTAATATATGAGGTAATAAACACTTCAGATGTCTGGTTCCTATCACCACTGCTGTTTCTCTAGCACAGGGCGTTTCACACCAGACCACTTGGACTTGTCATCTTAACCATTTTGACTAATCAAGAAATTCCCTATTAAGTTAACTGACTTTTCTTTAAGCTTGAATATTTTCAGTGAACATTCTTCACAAAGCATTGGCCCTCAATGCCAAACAGCCTGACTACAAATGTCATTTTTGTTAGGGTGGTACTGCCTTGTGGAAGTGAAGAGAGAGTAGGTGGGGGTTGGTGGTGAACACAGCCCCAGGCTGAGTCTTAAAGACAGCGATTAATCACAGCTTCCTTCAGCAGAGATCAGTGCTGCACTGACAGCCCTGCACCTTCATAGTGATGACTGCCTGCTCAGAGAGCCCCCTCACACTCCTCAATCACAGGACCCTCAGGTTTCAAACCACAGACTGCCACACTCCTTACACCAGTGCAGAAGCAGAAGGAAAATATCCAGCTCTGGCTGATTACATTTTTCCAGAACCATAGTCGGCCCTAGACAGACAAGAGGTCAGACACCTGTCCTCCGCAGATATCTTCACTGCACAAATCAGATCAGGTGTTGGCTGAAGATGTATTTCTGTCACTGCAGCCACTGTTTATTTCTGTACCTTTCTGCGCTGACAAAGTAGATCGTCCGTAATGTCCAGACAGAGCGAAATGAGATGTTTCAGAATATCATTAGTGTAACATTTTTGTCTGAGGTAATAAATACTACTTGTCTCTCTTGCCTTGTCTCTCTCTCACACACACCTGTTGTGCTGCAGGCATATAATTATCTGCCATATAAAAGCTATGAAAACGCAGAATAAAGTTCCCCGAGGCATTTGTGTTTGTTTCTTGCCGACATGCATATTGTGACAGAACTACTTTTGTCACAAGTTGGTCGTCTTACAACATTTATTAATTTGACCTCATAGCATATTAGTAAAATCTAAGTTTCACAAATTACAAAAGGTCTAAAACAATCTAAAACCAGCGCTTGCTCTACTACATGCTGCTCTTCTCCTCGACCTGCCGCTGCATGGCCGCTCTCTGGAGACAAAGTTCAGTATAACATCTGACCTCTTGAGCCTCAACACAAACCAGTGGAACCTCCATATAAGGAATTTGCACTTCCACAACACATCTATGCCACGATGCTAGCAAACACATGATAGCATTTGTAACAGAATTAGCATTTAACATTACTGTTCACTCACATTGACCTGCCTGATGCATTGAGTTGCTTTAGCAGCAGATGCTACATTTTGTGTCTTGGAGGCAGCAAATGCTAGGCTTTACCCTTCAAGCTTGGTATCACAGGGGAACACCTAGCTTGTGAAAAAAAAAATCTAGAAAAATATCCAGTATTGCTATAATCAGAAATCCAACAGACACAAAGCAGCATGTACAGCATCTCACCAATATTTCCACCAATTCAAAGTATTGTTCTGGAATTAATAAGTAAAAAAGAAATAAATACAGAAGCCAATGATGAAGGACCAATGTCATGTTCATGCAAGATATGCCTTTAAGCTAGATGATTTTGTGGACATTATTGATTACGCACAGTCTCAGAATGTGGCCACAAATTCATCTGAGTATCTCATACTGTATGTCAATATACAATAAACAAAAATACCACTGTTGTTTCAGCATACAGCAGGCTCAGGGCTGCACAATGATTATTTGCAAAACAGGTATCACAGTTGGTAACAATAGGCAAACAAAATGCTTTAAATGGTGCTGTAAGCATGCTGTGAATAATTTTAATCAGTAAAGATTAGCTAAAATAGGGCAGGCCTGTAACATCATACCCTGATATACTTTTACAATAGCATTTCAGAATCACTGATACATAAACAATATAAAATGTAAAATCTCAATAAAATCTCAATTTTCACCACCAATATGAAAATACACTATGCTTTATGCAGAACTGATAGAAATAAATACTATATATACATAAAACAGCTGAAATTTTAAATTTGCAAACTTAAATGGTTGTTGCGAGTAAATTATTGCACTTATTAGAGAATCCAGTAGTAATATTAAAGAATTTTAAAATAATATTGACATAAGTAGTGATATTGCACATGAAGATTATTGCAAGTATGACACTGCACATGATGTAAGATTCTCCACGTTTAACACCAAGTAAAAACTATACTGCACATTGTAGACTGATGCACATTATAGCAAAAATAATGCACATAGTCGTACACATAGTGACAGTTATTTAACCCAGGACAAAGGATAGAATATGAATCACTAAGCTACTGCACAGATAATTGTGTGGATGTGTTGAGAGCCACATATCCCATAGCTTAGCTGACTGTTAGGGTGTCCTCTTTTCCACTGAAAATTGCGTCCGGCCGGGATATTTGAACAAACCGGGATTTTGAGCTGCATAAACAATCGTCACGTCAAGGGCATCTCTAATAAACTCCAGAACAGCCATCTGGTGCATGACTCTGTCTGGTACATGTGCATATGCTTGTAAAACACACACACACACACACACACACACACACGCACACACACACACAAAGAATTCTGCTGGTCTGTCATACAGATCTGTGTGGGTGAGAGTGTGAGAGGGCCAAAAGGCAGATGAATCTGTTCCCTACAGGCAGCCAACACAGCCCAGTCCAAATCAATACACAAACCCAGAGGTATAAAAACAAAGCTGACACAAGCAATGCACTAAAACATTCACCTTCACATGTGGAAAAGATATGGGCCTTAAATAAGGGCAGACAGGGTTTGCTGAAACCGCTACGTTGCTTTTGTACAACTAGCTCACATATCATCATGTCTAAAAGTTTCCTAAACAGTAACTTAATGGATATACATAATACATTTTCTGGAGAGACATTCTGGAGAGAATTTATAGTGGTCTATTTGTGGTTCATGCTATTGGGCAGGTGCATTTTCAAATCGTAAAAATAATTTTGACAGAGATTATATATGAATACACTCACACACAGGCTGATTACAAATGAGGGCTGTACAACATACTATTAAAGGTCATCAGTTTGTTTCAATTATTCATGTCAAAATAATGCAAGCCATTTTTACCTGTCAATACACACACACACACACACACACACACACACACACCACACTCACACACACACACACACACACACGCACACACACTATTCATTGATATTCACATTGATGTTTTAATACATTGCAACAGTATGTTTATGTACAGATGCCTCCATAATCAAGAAACATTCACAAGTAATACACATAAACATACCACCAGTCTAACAGATCAGGATGTTTCAGACACTCACTCCTCCCTCTGTTAAAGTGACTGATACATTCTTTTGTGATGAGCCTTGGTGGAATGGCGTGAATAACGGCATATCTGGCTGCTATAGTATGAGTCATCCAAAAATCTTATTGTCTCTGCCCCCTACTGGAGAATCTGCATCACTGTGTCGCTACACCATGACTTAGCATCAGAGGTCCTGAGGCAACACATAGACAATGATTTACCCCCACATGCACTGTTAAAGCAGGCACCTGTACTCACTCCACACAGATACACATTCTTCTTACCCCTGGTTTCTGAAATTGGTCCATTCCTTCGCACACATGTGACATTTAACATCATTCTGTAATCAAATTCGCAGACACAGAAAGAATGTGGCGGCATGCAGAGAGTGTGTCTGTGTGTAAATGTGAACTTGTAAGGCTACACATGTGAGAAGCAAATGTAAAGCAGAAGAAGACTTGCGTTTTTGTTGCTGGTCCCCACAAGTTAATGTCCATTAATTTCAAATGAAAATGCAATTAATTAAGCAAAGTTTATCAAGTGCATTTCACGAAGTGTGAAACAATAAAATTCCATTGAACTTGAAAAAATGCAGAATATATCAAAGAAAACAAAGATATACTAGAGATATAAACGCTCTCCAAAGGTTTATCTAAAAGGTTAAGTCTTAAGCTGGGCCTTAGACTGTTTGACCACTTGCACCAATCTCAGGGCTGGTGGAAGACAAAAGCAAGCATGAGGATTGTATCCTAAATTCCACTGGGAGACAATGAAGAGAAAGTGAGATAGGAGAGATGTGATTACACACTGCTCATTTTCCTAATTAATTAAGGTAGTTCCGTAAAAAAAAAGTTAGGATTAGGATTAAAATGTATTAACTGCATGTGTGCTATGTCTATAGCCTACACACCATATATGTGTGATGAGTCTCTGCTCACACACACTAAGTACAGATCTTCGTCACACCACATAAAATAAATCACCTGCTCATGCAGGACCAAACAGTTTTTCATATCTAAAAGCTACACAGGCTAAACTCCGGCCATGTCATGGAACTGAACCATTAATATTGTATCAGGAGCTGCATTTTGGCATGTCCATACAATAAGTGTGGATGGAAAGTGAGCATGCAGGAAGAAAGAACCTTCCCTTTTCCTTCCTGGAATGGAGGTGGGGTGCAAAACTGAAAAACTACAGAACACATTTACAAGTTTTATGTACACTTTGAAACCCTAAAACATCACTACTGATAAACCTTCTCTTTTCACACTCATGTTTCTCTCAACAGGTTCAGTCCTGTGTGACAGCAGGCCATTTTTAACTGGGACAAAATTAGAGCATTCCTGATACCCAAGACAGCTTATATGTACCTGGTATACATTGTGTGATTTCAGGCAGTCCCAGATGAAAGATGGCAATTGACAAACATAAACAATCATGGCAATTTCTTTTGGTAGTGGATCATAATTGGTGGTCCTATGTCGTACTATGAGAGATTTTCAAAAACAGTTTTGCAACCCAAGATAGCCTGTGATTATTTTCTGGCAATTAAAAGAATTTGTGATGACCATGACTCAGCGCGTGTCTACTGACAAGCCAATATAAATGCAACAGAAAATGACTTATTTACCAATGTGTCATGTTACTAAACAGTGTGGAGACAAAAGAAAGGCTTACAAACGCCCAAAAATGGTCACATGGAAAATACTAGAGAGCAAGCCTGATACGACACACAAATAAACATGTTTCACTATTGATTGAAAGCCACTGATTCAGATTTTAGCTTCCAAGGTTCGGCAACAAACAACCACAGGGACAGATGGTGTAATCAGCAGCATATGCACAGATTCAGTATAATGCTAGCTATGCTCAAATAATAAATAAAAGCAATAAATCTTCCTGTAACAAGCATTATATAGCGTAATTCAAACATAATACAATAGATTAAGCTGTATCATTTTCAGCATGAATCATACAGAAATGATCCAGGCAGCTGAGTTTGCCGGACAACAGTAAGGGTCTCTAATGTGGACCACCAGCTGCTGGAGATTTGTTCCTTGAAACCCAAAATGGGTGAACACTTGGGAAGAGTGGTGTAAAGAGAAGTACAGATTACAGCTGAACCAGCTGGGCAGAGTAAGCCTCACGCTACTGAGCTCAGGTTTCTAGTGAAGGGCAGGAGGGAGACAGGTTGCTAATCTATGAAACGTAAAACCTGCACCATATTATAATGGCATCATTATTGAAGACTTACTGAACTAAACATCCAATTGCATCCACCTTTTGGAGGAGTGGTTACTTGATTCATGTGTAAAAGGTCCTGGGAAAGAGTAAATAGTGTAATTCATGATGGCTTACATAAAGTACTGGGGAAAAAATGGCTATTTGGCTTTAAAGAAATCAGTCAGTCATAAGATTTCACAAGTAGTTCATCTCTGGTTTTTCAGTAGCAGCTTTACCCTTAACATTTCCCAGGCACACTTCAGCACTTTTTACATGTTTATATGTGCATCATTTCCAGTTTATCTGCCTTTATGCTGCTCTGGTTTCTAGTAAATCACTGATGTCTGGCAGCTTGGCCAACTACACATCACACAGTGTCCTTAAGCAATTATACAGAGTGTGTGTGTGTGTGTGTGTGTGTGTGTGTGCTAATGCAATGTAGTAAATATACAGAACTACATCAGAGCCATCACATCCTAATAGAGGCGATGGAAACAGATGTTTACCTTTAGTTCGCCAAAACCAATACTTCTGACGCCGTCTCATTTTTCTTAGTCCACTGCCCATACTGTATTCTTATGGAATTACTTTACTTTTAATATTTATGTCGTTATTTTGGCAGGATTTGATCAGCCCCTGCCTCTTCTTTTGATTAATCCAGTCTGTCAGCGTTGACGGCAGGTCTGTTCGTTCTGCAGGTCATAGTAAAAGCCACTATCATACGCATGGTGCCGCCATCATCATGCACGATCACCTACCGGAGGCAGTGCGCCGCAGACGGGACCTCTTGAGGCTAGAACCCAGACAATCCATCACTGCCCATCAGAGGAGCTCAGAGTTTAGAGCGAGAAAGAACTGTTTGGTAGGGAGAAGCAGACAGGGCCACATATAAAAAAAAAACAAGAGCAGGAGGAGAAAGTGTCTGTGAAAGAGCAAGTCTGTAGCTGGCCTTCCTGTGGATGAATAGGGACCAAAAATATCCAGCGTGGCTCCACTTCCTCAGTGTGTTCCCCTCCTTTGTTCATTCACCTCTAAAGAGAAAGACATTTTCAAAAACTCCAGTACAATCCACAGGCTCCCTCAACATCTTGGAAAAAGAGAAAAAAAGTGACTTCCTGAGGCAGGTACATCCAATATCCTGATAAAGACTTTGGTGAAAAAATATTGGCTCCATCATGGTTCCACATTTTCTAAAAGTATATTTTTTTCTTTTTGTCCAGTTTCCAGGTTTATTCTGTGCTCATTCATTTAAGCTGAAGAAGAGGTACTTACAGTTTTCATTCCTGGTAAGAAAATCTCAGTGGGCCTTCTCCCCTTCGAATCAGGTTTACGATATAAAGCTTGGAGATCTGACCCCCACCCTGCTCTCGGGAGTAATGTGTGAGGTAGTGGCGCAGTCTATGCAAGCGTGCCATAGTACCCAAGCTTCAGGCATGTCCCATTGCCCTACTCCGACAATCAGAGAACGGGAAGCTCAAGAAAAAGCCAGGAAGCGCTGGCCGAGCTCGGTGCTAGAAAAACAACTAAACCGGAGCCAGGCTCCTTCAGAGGAAGAGCCTCCAGGAACTGCTGACAGTGTAGGGAGTCTGATACAGTGCTGTCACATTTCACCGCCACTGCTGGGCCATTGCGTATGGAATCTCCTACAAATCTTCTAAATGGGTTCCGAGAGAAAGAATAGCAAGAAATCAAATGTCCTCTTTATATATTGTACACACAGTTTCCTCTCTGTATACTGTATAATGTGGAAGATGGAAAAAGCTCATTTGAACTGTTTTTGATATTTGAATTGATGTACATGCTTTGCATTTGTCAATTTAAAGTGTTAAACTGCTATAAATCAGTTCTTGAAAAGATAAACCATTAACATATGTTGGTATATGTACACTAACTGACATTGCTGTGCATGGCATTCCACACTTGCCTCAATATATGTGAAGTAATTCAAATAGATCTGTCTACACTTCCTTCCACAGTTCAACACAAAGCAAAAAAATAGGCATAATTATGGACTGAAATTCAAAACTTCAATTTTTTTCACTAAATGCAACTGCTGAACATAAGCTTTCTTTTCTTGTTAGCAAAAGCAAAACAGCTGATTAAACAACCATTTATTTTTCCTTTGTACAACTGATCTATCAGTTTAAGTCCAATAAGTTGATCATTTAGGAGATTTATGGTTTTTATGTTATTCACTTTGCTTCTCTTCACTCCCTTCTCACTCAACTCCATGTCAATCTGAATACCTCTCTCATTTCCGCCCGGGAATTACAGAGAAGTCGTCTGTGCCTGGAGGTCAGAACAATGGAATTCTGCTCCTCAAAGTGGAAGTGCATCATAAGTGACTCTGCCACTGGGCTTTTCCCACAATGGCACAGACACAGATGTGTAACAATAATACGCATATAAAAAACATCACAAGGGGTTTATCCTTAGCTTGGATTAATTTACCATGGAATTCTAACTATAAATTGAAAAAAACAACAACAAAACAGTTAGTATAAACAGATAAATATATACTCATAGGATCAAACTGTAAACAATATTACTGAACTTGCCCTAAAAAGGCAAACAGAGAGAACAAGAGGCGACACGTCTAAAATTTCAGGTCAAAGACATTAATGTGAGGGAAGGCGTAATTACACATGGAAGAAATAAACAAAGCAGTAGATTAAACCAGTAGAAAGTATTTAAACAATGCAGTGTGGCACTTTCACCTTTTGTCTCCGGCTCGGATCTGGTTGGCTAGGGCTGCACAACATAACGCCTGTTAATCGTTATTGAAATACAGGTCTCGGCAATATTAATATAGCTTAATATTGCTCAATATTAATAGTGTTCATTGCTAGCCATTCCAAGGTCACGATTTTGCAACCTCTGCTTATCCCTCAGTATTAACCTGGCTGTTTTGTTACTGTGAAGTCAAGAGTGAAATGTGTAAACAATCCCTTTTCTGATTGACTGCCCAGTATTTCAGCTCAGTCTAAAGGCAGCAGAGGACTGAAATGCTTCTTGGAACTTCAGTGTGAATGAATAGGTCTTAACTATTTCGGGCTGAATAAGGAGATCTACGTAAATGTGTTTTGTGACATCACAACATCTTGAAAACAGGTTGTTTTTGCAGCTTAGTTTCTATTGATAGATTGTGTTGATGGGGAGTGAATGCACATTTTGAAACCTCAATAACATTTACACACATGAAAAGTGATGTAATGGGCCCTCTAATATAATAAAAGCCATGACAGTTGGAATATACCAATATAATCACAATACAAATATGCTTTCCATATCACGCAGGCCTAGGTTTTGATACCAGAGAAAGGACATTCCCCACTCTTTTGACTGCCCACCAACTGGAATTAACTTTGTACAAATAATAGGGCTGAATGTTTTTTCACTGTTCATGTTTCATCACAGTTAATATGCTATGCTGTTTCTAATTGAATATTCTCCCCCAGTCAAGTAAACAAAAAAGACTGCCTTTCATAGGACATAGCCAGGAAGACTGACAGAGTGTGTTTGTGACAGCTGCTGAGCAGAGGAAGTGAACATATGCTTGGTGGGAACACAAAACACTGATTGTCTTAATGAAGAAAAGGGCCTTAGACATTAAATGGAAATAAATCAGTGGCATGAACTGTGCTGCCATCTACTGGAGTTGTGTGTTATTGCAAAAAAGTAAACCGTAGTCTACTTGTGCGCACACAGATCCAGATATTGCCAATGAGCTCCTGCAAATATATGTTACTTAAATCTAGATTTGCAAATAAACCTAACAAGCACAGAGGCAGCACCTCGAGCTGTTATATATGTGTGATGGGTCACAGGAACTGGCCTTCTTGTATGAGTAACTGAGTATGAGTGCACTATGTGACTCTAGATCACCCTTTTCCTGCACCATAGCCCCACACCCTCTTTGATTACATATTTACTACGAGCCAGGGCGTGTGTCGGCAGGCCTGCTCCGGCCTTTCTGCTTCATATCTCAGAATGGAAGTTCCAAAATGTCGCTCAGCAAATTAGCCTTGCCCATATAAATCTTTTTGCTCTGGAGGCCAACAGGTAATTCTGCATCATTTTAATCCCATCTCATACTGAATCACAGTCAATAGAGTCACAGAGATTCATAAAATGAATACAAAAATTAACATGACACATTATTAATGTTAGCAATGAATTACTGCAGTTCAATTTCTATACTAACAGTGTTAGTAACACTGACACTACTACCAAAAAAACTCAGGGTGTTACAGTTAGACTAGATTTCTAGGAAAACACACGCCATCAGGAGCCTGTAGTAACAGGATTGAAAGACAAGGCCTCCAATTTCACCAATGCTTGGCCATTGTGAGGATTATAAGCTTATATGGCCAAAGCATGATCACGAGCTTATGCACAGGCAAGCATTTTTACCAGACCCACCGGCTGCTATCAGCGCAGTGTCCCTTACAAACCGAATGCTATTTCTTGAGTCTCAAGGTTCCAGTCAGTACGAGCGAGCTGATAAGACTAACAATACGAGTCCTGATTCACACCAGCCAGCAATTGCATAAAGCGCCACTCTTTCTCTTGTTCAGCAGCACAATTGCTTCCATTGTGAGAAGCTCAGTTGACATGGCTTAGACTGCGGGAGAGTACTTTCCTCAAACTCAGTTGCTTTTTTTGGTCAGAAAGGAAAGCCTGTTGTGGCATTGAGCCTGGCAGCCAATTATATCTAATCTCTGCATCATTTTAGGAATCCTATTTAGGAAACTATCCTAACTCATTTATTATGTGTTTGTCCCCAATATCTTTATAATGTGTTACTTTATGTATGTAATCTTCATTCTGCATGCTGTTTCATTCTGCTGCTCTTTAAGAACAGGCTATAAACTATAACACTCAATGAGGCAATGTGACAATTACACGATTTATGTATATAAATCATTCTGAGGGAGGGTGGGAGGGAGGGAAGGAGGGAGTAAAAAGAGAGAAAGACAAAAAGTATGAGAGAGAGAAAATAGAGATTGAGATAGAAATAGAGAGAGTGGGTAAATTGGAGATCAAGACAGATAGATAGAAAGATAGAGATAGAGAGCAAAAGAAAGAAGAACGATGCAGGGGGCAATGTGTGATGAGGATGTGCGGTATACTTTTGTAGGCATTATTTGCTTCGCTGTTAACCATAACTGAAAGTTTCAAACCACACTTAGTAGATAACACAGTACAGTATAGAAACCAAAAACAGATGTAGACACATTTACAACAGCTTTTAACATACATTTTTGACATACCAATAACAAAAGTACTCATATCCACTTATTACACCTACAGTAGTATATAACTACCACCCACATTGAAGCTATAAAGAATGTTTTAGCCAATCGCAATGGAGATTAATTACATAAAGAGAGAATTTAACCGGTATGTCATAGATGGACCTCTTGGAAAAAAAATTATATTCAAAAACATGTGGGATGTGGGCCCTTTAAAACAAGTTCATTCAGTGAATGAGTTGTGTTGACACATAAGACACACACATACCGCTTCACCAAACCCTTGTTCATTCCTTTCCAGTTAATTAGACCAACTAATAGGCCCAGATTAAGAACATAGTAGGGTAACTTCAGTACAGATCTGACTATTAGGAGACACTAGATTTGTTTGAACAACATAATCCAGTGACATGAATGCTAATGTATAACTACCCCCCTCCTTCCACAGCCCAGCTAACCACAATACATTCTCTGATAACATGTTCTTGATTCCAACCTAAAACAAATGGTTATATCAGCACTTAAAGATTATTCACCCACACAGACCCACACTAATGTGGAGTAGTTGTACATTAAGAACATTCTCTGTAAACAGACTGTTTTCCCCAGAGGCAAGACTGTGTGCAAGGTTTTAGTTTCAGGACTTATGGACATTTCACAACTTTGGGTTGCCAAGAAACAAAATCTTTTAACTGGCTCATCAAAGTCCAACAACTCTGGACTTGGCAAAACGTCCCAAGAGTGAGTTGGCACTAAATCTCAGTGTAATTTGCACATTCGCATTGGACTGTTTACAAACAGACTTCTCCTTATCCACCAGTGGGACCAGCGAGACGTCCTGCCTCCTCCCTCATGTTCCAGCCTTTTATCTTCATGATCTTGCCTCAAATGGCCACTTACATTTTGTGGTTTCAGTTGGGTTTTGGCTACTGACAAATGTCTAGAAGGACTCAAATAAATGTCTACATAGGAGTCAAATAAATGTTCAAACGTGTGAAGGCAGCAGGGAGGCCTGTGTGTTTTGGTAAACTCTGGCCAGTTTGGACTTGTCTGTTGAGCTGAATGTGCAGAACAGGTTACTCTATACTCTGTTGGAATCACAAATCTATAATGGCTTTCACTATGATATCAATGATCAGAGTTGATTTCTAGTGTCCAAACATGAATCCTGACATACCTTTGTCCATGCATTATAAAATATACATGTTTAAATTAAATAGATTTCTGATGGTCAGGTGGAACCACAGAAGATTGTTTTTCCATTTTGGGGGGTGGGGTTCCCTTGCTCTTTGTCCAGTAATTTACCT
>JBBMFX010000017.1:10289260-10308311 GCA_037832545.1 Rhabdalestes septentrionalis
TAGAGGTTTTTCTTCTCCAGATTCGATTTATTTAGACGTTATATTTTATACTGTGCTTGTCTGTGTGTCTTTGCAGGCATAAGCAATTTCTGTTTGTTTCTGATTCAACTACTCTCTCCCAACCTTGCCCTGTACAGTTTAACAACATTACACAACATAAGTCATTAGACCATGTAAACTCACCTGTGAAGTCCTCGTCCTGTTCGTCCGATTGTTCTCCGGGTAGTTTGGGCTTCCTCCTGAAGGCAACTCTCCTAAACTCACCCATGTTTTCTGCAGGTCGCTCCAACATTGGCAAGACGTCCCGACCCGGTTGA
The DNA here is from genome assembly GCA_037832545.1 of Rhabdalestes septentrionalis. Taxonomy (NCBI): domain Eukaryota; kingdom Metazoa; phylum Chordata; class Actinopteri; order Characiformes; family Alestidae; genus Rhabdalestes; species Rhabdalestes septentrionalis. Next base: position 10,289,578 of record JBBMFX010000017.1, read on the forward strand.
AGGTAACAGCGAGATCAGATGACAGTAATGAAATAAACACAGCACTTAAACTGCAGAGCGGAAATCCCTTTGTTGAAGAGACCGTCTCCACCGTCGTGTGAAAGAGATTCTGGTTAAGTGTAATCTGCAGTCGTCCCCATACCAACTAACCCCGGTCCGAAGTTATTCTTTATTCCCCTCAGCTCTCATCCGATTAACACACGATCACCTTGCCTGCTCCTGGACACACCCCTTCTTTCTTATTGGTCCACTGACCTGCTGTGAACGCAGTGATTGGTACACACACTGTACACTATATGGACAAAAGTATTGGGACGCCTGACCATTTCACCAACAGGGACTTTAATGACATTGCATAAAAATACAAAGACTTTGATTTGAAGCTATAACGATTCCACTCTTCTTGAAAGGGTTTCTGTGGAGAGTTGTGCTATTTTTTTCTGTAGAGCATTTTTGTCATTGTCCAAAATATCTGAATGCTGAAGATTACCCTTCATTGAAGATTACCAGTCTAGCCCAAACCCTGAAAAACAAGTGCCCCAATACTTCTGTCTTTCATGTTTGACCTTTGTAGAGATGTGTGATGTGTCCAATATCCAAACGTCAAACTCAGTAAAAGTATGAACTATCACTTTTTTTATTACTTTTTCTCATCTTTCAGGATATTGACATGATCTGTGAAAGCTCATCCATCCATCCATCAATCCATCCATCCATTTATCTATCTATCTAGCTAGCTAGCTCTTTTTTTCACTAAACCTGTTTGTTTTATATGTGGCCTTCTGGTCATAGTTCATGATTTTACTGAGTTTGACATTTGGACATTGATAAAGTGCTAAAATGACTTTGGCCTAAACAATGTTTTTCCCCTCTTCTCACTATTTAGAACATGAGCTGTGACAGCTCATTTTATACATGGGTATAAAAAAAACACCCAGGCTAAACACTCAACACTTATACTGAATATGAAAAAAACTACATACAAGTTTGTTCATGTGTTATTGCAAGCCAGGTGTTATGTAATGGCCTTAGTAAACTTTCTTTGTGAGGAATACTGTTCTTTATATTGCACCATCAGTACACACATTAAACTAAATAAAGAAATACAAATTTTGCTCCCTAAGGCACCGTTTCTCAAAATGATTTGTCCTGGGGGCCATTCATGTCAGGTTTTGGGGCTGCACGGCCCTGCATAAACGACATCACACTGACTGAACGTGCAGATTTACTTTGAACCTAAATTTATTTACAAATTCAAGTCACACACATTTGAATGTGATGGTTGTGCCTGCTTTCTTGCCACTAACTGGTCTAACGAGGAAGACACGCTGACACAGCCGCTCGAAGCGTGTTTCCTGAGTTCAGCCTGTTTCTGTCTGTTTTCGTGGCTGTCAGTTACGAAAAAGCGGTCTTGCACAGATCCGTGGTCCATTCGATATTGACGCTTCCGAGAGAAAGAATCCAGACTCGCTTGCTTTGAACACGCCATGATTTTTTGATGGCCCTCGTAACGTGTGTGTGTTCGTGAAAAGTTTGGAGTGAATGAAATAAACGGCGGGAACGCTGAACATTCTAGAATGCTAAAACAAGGGCCGGGCCGTGAAGTTGGGGGGCAGGGTGCGGTGGGGTACGCAGTGACAGCAGTGCTGAGATCAGAGCTGGATCTGACCGAATTTTGATTCGCCCATAGTTTGAGAAACGATGCCCTAAGGAACCACAGTGGTTGGGTTTTGAAGAGACATGCTTGCAAAGATATTTTAAGGTAGCTGGTGGCCTAGTGGTTAGGGAGTTGCCCCTGAGATCAGAAGGTTGTAGATTTGAATTCCATGACTGCTAGGGGCACCACCAGGAGCACCGCCAGAAATCTTGGGCCCCATGAAAGATTAGAATTTTGCCTGCCCCACCACCCCCCCTAACAGGACCCCCTGTCAGTGCTGGGCCCCTACAATCGTTCTAACCTTTCCCCCCTTGTGGCGCCCCTAGGCACCACTTAGGTACATTTGAGCAAGTTAATGTCCCCACTCCACCTTTGTTGGTGGCAGCCCACTGATTCTTTAATGCTGTGTTGTGCTCACACGTGACTTTGAAAAGCCACTTTATTTTATATATAAATAATACAGGTTCTACACCAGTTCAGTTTTTAGAAACTATACATGCAATCCAAATAATCATTTAGGAACCTGTGTAGAACATCAGCAAATATTCAGAAGCTGTATTGTGATTGCATGTGACAATTAAAAATATATATATTTAAATGACCTTCAAGTATAACAGGAGGTTAAGAGGTCTGTCATAAATGTCTGGATGTGTGGAATTTCTTATCTCTTGGGAGTGTAAGAGAACACATACACTCTCACAGTAAGATTGATATCTGTAGCCTCTCACAGTTTACAGCAATGTGGGTTCAGGGCTGGAAGCCTTGTTCGGTGGTTAATATGTCTTTTTAAGTTTCTCAGGTCTGAGGCTTCAGATAAAGCTAGCTTGTGCAAACATCCGTAGCCTCTCTGTGACAAAGACCAACTGTTCACCCACGTCACACTTATCTCCTTTCAGTGTATGTCTTTGACAACATGCAGAAGTGAATCTTGAGTTTCAATTTTATTTCATGAACAAAGACATAAACTGTGACATTACTGATACGTGAATACATACATGAAAAAAAAGAAGGAAAAATCAGTTCATCATTTCTTCTGTCACAACAAGTCATTCACCAGTAACAAGAAGGCTGATTGTCCTATTCGGTGCATTTCACTTCAATTCCCTTCAGATGCACATCAACCAAGCACAATATTTCAAGCTGAAGACAATCAACACAATCCAAATGCCTTCCATGTAAACTTGGAGATATGGTACCACAAGTACCAGAAAGACTGTCAGAATTGTCTGAATAAGACCATTGAGCCTGTGGCCTCTTTGGAGCCTCAATAGAGAAACCCAACTGTGTTCCACTTCCACAACAAACATTTATTGACTGAGGAAGTTCAGTAGTTTTAACCCTTTGCTTGACTGATTTATGGTTTTTCATTTCGCCTAGCATCATTAGCATCTTATGAAGGAGGGTCTGAAATGGTTCTGCTGGTTTAGTTAACAATGAGGACAAATCAAAAATATATAATTAGAGTATATAAATCAATGTGTTTGTGCTTAAGTTGGGAATTGGGGGGAGAGACTGCAAGTGAGCGAGAGTGACAGAAAGAAAGAGAGAGAGAGAGAGAGAGAGAGAGAGAGAGATACAGATAGAGAGAGTGAGAGTGAGAGAGCGAGAGAGACATATCAGCAGATGTAGATGTAGAAAACTCATTTAATTGTGAAAATGCACCAGCATTTTAGGAACACGCCCCACTCTGGCCAGCAGCCCCAATCTGCCTTTAACTTTTACAGAGCTAAAGTAGCACTCAGATTCCTACCTGACCCCACCTCAACAGTAAAAAAAGAACTCAAGTATAAAATATAATCTTTATAAAGACGTATGGCAAAATGAATATAAAAAAATGAACACCCTCCACATACAGCCACGTTAGATTCAAATAAACCAAACTTAACAATATTATCACTGTTATGCAAACATTACTGCTGAAGGTTTCACACTTAAAGGTCAAAACCAAATGTCACTCAGTCACTGCAGAGAGACGCACATAGAGGATTTCATACGGATTCAGAATTGCACTCGCTTATTACTTGGAGCGAAGTCGTCCTGGTCTACTCAGCAGTCAAGCCGCTCGGTTTGTTGTCTAAAAGTCAAAAACAGTTTTCAAAGATAATTTAGGACCACTGCACAAGAAAGTACGCTTTTCTATTTCTGTTTCACACTCCCGGCCTGTTACAATCCTAATCAAAGTGCAGCTTTTGGACTTTTTCATTACTTTTTTTTTTTAAAGCAAACTTCAAGGTTTCAGGTAAATCATATCAAAACATTTCACCAAACCTCTGATATTTTTAATGTTTTGAGTAAAAAGTACAATATTTTGATTACTTGAAAAGGCAAATGTAACATCCACAGCAAAGCTGCACCAAATGAAAAGTAATACCAAACAACAGAAGAATAAATAGACAGGAAACATAAATAAATAGATAAATAAATGATAAATAGACCATTCTGGGTAATAATTTGCATTCTTTTCCTCTCTTTTCGTTGGGAGTTTTTGTTTTTCCGAGAAGAATAAAAGAGTGCATCCTAGTCCTGGCCCCCCGAAGAGTTAAAAGAGGGCGGGTCCTTTTGAGGTCACACAGAAAGAGGAGCACCTGATTGGATGGACATTTGGTTGACAGATGTGTGCCCTGGTTTGGTTCATGTGTGAGTGGGAGGAGCCACTGCAAGTAGTGGGAGGAGTCTGGGGAGGGGCTAGGGGCCAGGTAGATGAGACTGATGTGCCAGACAGGTGAAAAGGTCGCAGGGAGTTCGGGATCTGGCCTCTTGGAGCAGGTCCTCTTGCAGAGATATCACAATATTAGGACTACCAGCCGTGAGTTGAAGGGAAAGAAAGAAAAAAAAGGATAATTAAAATGGTTTATTTTAGAAGCGACATTCTTCCAAATTCCTTACCTGCTTAAGAAAAATCGTTTATAAAAATGCTATGACAACAATTAACAATGAAGCATCTTTCACCATCTATACTAAACACAGAAGACAACATGCATGGTAAACATAATATGCTTACACATTTTTTACACACAGATAAACAAGGAAACAAGACAAAATCAATTCTCAATCTGCTTTGAGAACTAGTAACATCCATATTGTCACTCTCTGGCCAAAACCTCATATGTCCAAAATGGCTATTTTTCAGGAAACTCAAAAAACTATGTATATTCAAAATAAATGAATACTGTGTCATCTAAATTGGTATAACTATTTTCAATATTTTTCATTGGTAAATCATTTCAAAATTTTACAGACCCACATGGAGACTGACGAATAAAATTGATTTATGAAATAAAAACAAAGACTAAAAGTGGAGTAACGAGGTTTCAACAGGACAGCGACGATATGTTACTTAAAACAAGGGATGCCCCCCTAAGTTTCTGCACTCAACAGGGCTAAATGAAAATGACAGGACAATTTAAGCATGTTGTATATTAACCAACACTAACTTTAAAAGGCCGTAAAATAGATTCTCTAATCTTATATACCTGACCCACACCTAACCAAACATAAACGGCCCTGGACTAAATGTGCCTCTTATACACTAAAGGAAGCAAGTGTAGCACGTCTCTGCAATTACAGCATGCATTAATATAAAATGTAATTATAAATATTGAAATTCACAAATTACGCTCTAGAACTTTTCCTTAGTGATGTGTGGAAATGTGCCAAGCTAAAAAAAATCATTTACATTCTCCTGATATCATTTTATCTATTTAGTGATAACAAAATTTTGATGTATTTCAGCTCCATACAGCTTAGAAATAAAATTATACATGTTTTCACATGTTGATGATGTGACATCACTAGGAACTATATTTACCTATATCTGTCTATACAGTCAATAACAGCTTAGCGCTGCCCATTCATTTATACTGACTTTATAAGTACTGCTAAAATCTGGACCTCTTTTTAATTTAGGTACATTACACACATTACATACAGTGCAATCCGAAAATACATATTATCCATATTAATGGAAATGTAACAAAAACAGCGTTCTTGATAAAATGCATAAAAAAGTGGTCATGTGAAAATAAAATACAACATTTTTTGTATCGTTGCTGAAAAATACACTTTGTTTTGGTGAAGAAATCCACACAATGTCAAAGACAAGTTTAATTTTTTGTTTGGCCCATTTTCTACACATCATTAATAAAAAATATATTGTAATTTGTGCGCTGCAGTTCAGTTTTTTATGATTTAGGACTGCGTTAGGATCTGGAATGGAGGCCAACTACAATGTCTGCTGCACTCTGATGCAGTAACTAACAGACGGTAAGAGTTCCTCCATAGGGCAGGTTACCTGCGGCCCGGGGACAGTCTGCCGCGCCTCATTTGTGGTGAGAGAGGCGGTACTGAGGCAGCAGGCTGCTGACAATCTAAAAGAGACTGATAAATTAGACAGATATACAGAGGGATGACAGTCAGGCTAAGCGACACAAACATACACACTAGGACACACACCAGGAATGATTTATCTGAGAAAAACATGAGAAACTCTAAGCAGAAGGCATTTTGTCAAAGGCCACACTGAAGTGGATAGAGCAGTGGAGCTTTAAAAGAATATTTATTTGCTAAATTTGACACAGTGATTGAAATCATAGGTCCAGTTATGAAAACTGGTAATAGATTACAATCATCCTTAGTTTGGTTAAAATATTCCTTTAAACCCAAAACATATGGTAACCCAACAGACTGAACATATAAACAGTTAACTTAAAGGGCCCATATCCTGCATTTTTCCTGTATTTCATTTTTTAGAGGATCAATTGTGGTGTTTGTGTGAACGTACGTACAAAAAATCAGACTTAATTCCTAATTATCATGTCCTGATATTTTACTAGTCATAATCTGTCTTTAACGTATTCCCTATTTATCACAAAAATGAGAGCAATTGCCTTTCCATCATATGGGCCTTTTAATAGGATGGAGCTACGAGCAAGGAGCAAAGCAGCAAGATATTAACATGCAGATACAAAGAGAGAACAGTTAAAGTCCAGTCATTATTATAAATTCTTTGGTCAGATGTAAATTATGAAGAATTTTATGTTAAATACATGGAGTATGAAGTTAATAGTGAAGACACAAACTAGCGTTTACAGAAAGCATGGAACAAAACAAGGAAACAACACAGCTCAGTACAGTTATACTACTTATACAAATAAACTAGAGTTAATAAAATGCTGAACAATAACACTTTTATTTAGCAGTAAAAAGTATATGACCTTATATGACATCATATAAAATAGTACGAATTTCTTTTGTAGTGCAGAACTAAGCTGTCATTTTGGTGCCTGTCCTGTTCAATAAGTGGATGAGAGTGGGCCTTGGGCCAAACAGAGTATGTGACAATATGAAAATAAAAGTCTTCACCTCCTACAGACACCCTTCACAGAATTTTCAGTGGTGGCCGCCACTACTAACAGCTTTTCAAAGCTTTTCAGAAAGCATGTTCAGACAGTGTATTCAAACTGATACTGTAGAAAGAATTACACACTTGTAGTGTATGCATTTATACTGTTGATACACTCATTGTGAGTCTATTACGCTTAGTATTCTTTAGAAGAGGGCACACAGCAGATCTGACTGGTTTACAGCTTAATTAGACCTACATGTCGGCAAGGCCCCATGATTCATACCAGCCACATACCCCTGCAGCAATACTGCAGCACCATGACTTGTACAGGCAAAACACAATGTGATTTGCTGCTTGTCTATGAAGAAATAAGTAGAAAGAAGTAGAATTAATAACGCATCTTTATTCAGTGATAAAAAGGTAATGAATTTCTGGTGTGCCATGGGATGGCAATACTGGTGAGAGCCCATATGAAATCTTTATCTCTGTCAAAAGTGTTGTGAAATGTAAACAACAAAGTTACAAAATTGGGGGGATGTTCTATATTTCATTAACATTACAATCATGTGCACAATTTTTTTCATGGAACCCAGCCATTACAAATCTGCAAATCCATTATCCTGCACAATTAGCCCAACAACCTGGCCTATCTGAGTTGACTGACTTTTAAAAAGTTCATCTCAAGCATGCTGGGTTACTGAACTCAGTGACGTCATTGACTAAAAATCTTCTCAAATGCATTTTGGCTCATAGAGCTTTCTGCATTATGATAAATGATACATCCCATATAACAGATAATACTCAATGGTGCATTGGGACACAGCTAGTGGGCAGCAGAGAGCAGAGGTGAGGGCCCTTCCCTTAGTCTGCACAATGCACATGCTGCAGTCCCATATGCTACAGCCCAAAATAGCACAGATCTGTGTGACTGCAATTTTAATCATATGGAATGCCCCTGAGATCATCTGAGTTTGGCACCTGAAGTGCTGCAAAGTGGCCTGATGGCTGTATTTACATTTAAGATATACAATAAAAATAAACAAGTACAAAACAAACCTATGCTAACATGGACATTTGAGGTCTATTGATAAATAGCATACAGGGCCATAGAAAAACCAGGAAAAAACAATAAAGGTATTGATAAGTGGCTGTATCCTGTAATGCCGCATGAAGGAGCACCAGCATCCTCTAGACGGTATCTCTGTGATACCTGGCCATATGGATGGTTTCTCCTGAACTGCAGCATGACCTAATAATGCACTTTCAAAGACTTGTGAGAGCTTCATTATACATGATGAATACACAGGGATGGAGACACTAATTAAAATAATGGCATTTTACCCCGACTCCATTAGAATTTCCATGTAAGCAACACAGATTCTGCAAAACCTTAAAGGCTTGGAGTATGTTTTCCCTCAAAGGCCAAAGAGCAAGCGAACTACAGTATAAATAGATTTGTTTAGTCTAGTTTAGTTCCCTCTTTAAATAACATTACTAGCAAAATTTATATTTATATTTTAAGAAATATGCTATTTTATCTTAATAAGTAAGCAAGTTCTTTGCTGTACAATTTTACTACCTTGAAATAAAAAAATACAGTAATAGACACAGAATACTGCTCTCTTAATGTATTATTTTTATTTATTTAACTCTTTTTAGGCTGTCAGGTTTTACAGTTAATGATAAAACAACCAATCTTTTAAACACTAACATTCAATACATGCTACATGACCTACCTCTTTTGGTCAAAGTATAGATCTATAAAAGCACTGATCAGCAATCTCAGTGAAGTGTCTCTGAACCTCCATTAATAGAGTCTCAAAGGCAAAAGAGCTTCTAAAACAAAAAGCATGTCCTTCAGCATGTTGCCTCCTCAGCCATAAGGCGTGGACTTCTGGGATTTGTAGGCTTCAGAAAGAGGATAGCTGTTGTAGATGAGCCATATCTAATTCGCTCTAGATCTCAGTGAGCTGATATAATAGAAACTGATTGTGCAGTAAGTAGACATAGGAGCAGAAAATCTGGGAATGAGAATCTGATAACTGCTGAGAGCTGAGACCAGAGACTCGGCAATGAACATTATGATGAAACTTGACACTTTGAGATTGAGGGCCTAAAACTACTTTCTTCATGGCAAACATTTCTTCATGTTTGATGTTTATTGTTTACATTAAGTTTGTCTGCACTGTTACTGTCTGCACTGTTTGCAATATGTCAGTCTGTATTTGTTTGCACCATTAACTAGTCCCTACAATTTCACTGTATGTGTAGCATCCTGTTTCAGTACAATGACAATATAGGCATGTTTATCTATCTGTTTATTTGGAAGTGACAGTACAGTGAGACCAGGGAGAGAAGTGAGTGCAATCCAATGACTTACTTTTGGTGGACTGCTCTTTATTTTGGGCATCTTTCCCCCACGGCCACGGTGAGACTGCTCATGGTCAAACTCCAGGTCCTCCAGACGCTGAGTGAGGGCCAGTTTCTGCTGGATGGCCATACGGAGCAGCGAGTTGAGGGTCTTTTTCTCATCCTCAGCTGCTGCCAGCTGCCTCTGCATCTCATCCAGCTGAGTGACATACTCATCACACCTGCAGAAAAAGAAAAAAAAGAAGGCAGATAATGATCATTGTATGCTAATATTCAAAAACATCCAAAACCCCCCTAACATTGTAGATACACAGCTTATAGGTGGCTAATTCCAATGACTCTTGTAAGGGAACTTAACCATACTTAAAGGCAAGTATTTACTCACTAAAGTAATTAAATATATATTCACTTTCATTGAGTTTGTGACTCTTATATTCTTTATTCTTTCTCTAAATACAATTTAGAGAAGAATTATTCTTTCTCTAAATACCATATTGATGCGATTCTGCTGACTAATGATTAAGGTCGTAAAGCCAGGCCTGAGGCTAGGGCACAGTGACATGATTAAATCAAGGTTGTTATTAATGCAAACCCTATTTTCTGAGCTAAGGAGTTTCAGATAATGTGTTTTGTTCAGACCGGAAGGCACTTGTTCAATTGTCATAGAACCTCACTGTGAAAAGTCATAACAAGGGGAGGCAAAATGGTTTTAGCCCCACAAGTGATAAGGTGAATTCTCTTCTTAACAGTATAAGACCTCTGTGAAAGTCCGGTTTCTTTAGAGAGAACTTCCAAATCCAGGATGAATGATTCTCTCCTTCTTAAGAAGAAAATAAATTCTTTGAATTGGGCAAATAATCTTTTTGTCAGTTTGATGATTTTCTCACCGCCATGACACTCTCTTCATGAACAAAGTGGAATGCTATTGCTCCCTTCAAAAAACTATGCAACACAGCTGTAAAAAATGGCTAAAATTTGGAGAAGGAAGTAAAGGTTCTGCTTACAGTCATGCATGAACACAACACACAGTGTGAAATTCGTTTTCTGCATTTAAACCAATCCCCAACTGAAGTAGGGTGCTGCCATCAACTGGGGGTAGCTGGGTAGCAAAGCGTGGAGATGGTACCTGGCTCAAAATGAACCTCAGTGGTCCCACTAGCAGTCCTATGATTTGAACACACATTGTTCTGATGGCAGGGGCAAATCCTAACCACTAGACCACCCTGCAGGCCCTCTCGCTCTAACTAGAAGCTAGAGATGAATATAGGGTGAAGGTGGTTTCAGTTTTTCCATAAATGTTCATGAGTACATCATGATGAAGCCTTATTTGTCCGCTCATGTATAGCTGTAATGAAATGAAATGTTAAGATGGAACATATATTTTTTTTGGGTCAAATTAGTGCTACTATGACAATTAAGATTTGCAATTAACATGATTAAGATTTGCTACAGAATGTAACGTGATTACTCATGCTTATTTGTCATTTGGCATCTCAATTATAATGCAATCTAATTCAAATTTATAGGAAAATTACAACAATACCTCTGTCATTGTGGTCAAAACAGTGAAGGTTAATGTGGTGTACCTGGTAGCAAACATAGCCCTCAGGGAGGAGAAGGTGGCTGCGTCCTCCTTCAGAGCCTTTAGCTCATTCCTCAGTTTCATCATCGTCTCCGTCACCATGGATTTCTCATTCTCATACTTGCTCTTCAGGTTAGCCAGGGCTACCTCTGCAGTCTGGAGACATCCAGATGTTACTCAGGCATATGGAGAGTTCAACACACTTAAAAATACGGTTCCTCACGTACTTAGCAAACACTTTGATAATATATACCATGGCAACACAGAAACATCTATGCTGTGTACAGTTAAATTGTTCTTTATCATGAAGAATTGTTACTTATTATGGAGAAAAGGTACATGGTTTTAAAAAAGAGATCAACAAGGCACCAAATCTAATTTCTATTACAATTGTGTAGAACCCATTTTGCCCTTCAGTTCTAAAAGACTTCAGTATAACATGTATAAGAGTCCCCAGCTCACCCAATTTCACTTGTACAACATTTGTAAATTATTAAAACATTTTACATGTGTGAACATTCCTCTGCCAAGGGTACTGCTCCAAATACTGGACTAAAACTTATTTTCAAAGAACTGTGAATAGGTTGTTCCTACCTGTTTGTTGGCCTTAAGGACGAGACGCAGCGTGGCTATCTGCTCCCGTTTGGTGCTCAAGAGTGACTTGAGCTTCAGGATCTCTTCCATACAGGACTCTTTGTCTTTGTCGAAGATGGGCGCCAGCTCCCGGGCGGCTGCCCTCTGTCTGGACAGCTGCAGTGAGCGGTCCACAGCCTTCTGCAAGTGCTTTATCTGGTCCCGAATAATGGCATTCAGGTTGTAAATGTTCATTGGCTCCTTGCGGAGATCCCCGCTTGCCTCTGGGACAGATAAATTGGATGGTGAGGCACTGTTGACTGGTGAACCGAAGGGGGTTTTGGTAGGACTCTGATGGAACCCTGTCTCTACTTTACCAGCTTCCCCAAGGGACTCCTTTAATGGTGAGTCCTGTGGGCTCCTGCATGGATCTGAGGAGTTGACAGCAGCCAGGCGACGGGCGAGACGGGGTGACAGCAAGGCCCTGGGGTCGTCTGTGCCCTTAAGACTGCCGCTGCGCGTGACACGACTCTGCCGGTAGTAGTCCAGCATGACGCGGTTGGGTGTCTCATTGTTGCACAGGCAGACGTGATGATAGAGCTGTGCCAGCTCTTCACTGAAGGTGACCAGCTCATCCTGAGCCGTGTTCAGCGTGCTCTGACTTTCGTTCATCATGGCTGTTGCACACCTAAGCTCTGCCTCCAAGCTGCCGATTCTCTCGCGGCTGTCGCGGCACTCCCTCTCCAGCGATGTCACATGTTCATCAAGAGCGTGAAGCTGCCCTTCGCTACGGCTGCGTTCTTCTGACTGGTTCTCCAAGGACTGGTTATACTTCTCCTTCAAGGCCTTCAGCTCAGCTTTCAGGTCAATGACCTCTGTCACGGCCACCTTATACTTACACTCCAGGATTTCAATGCCATTTATGTCCACCTCGTGCTCGCAGCAGCCGTTTGTGGGTGGGTCCCCTTTCTCTGTCTCTTCAGCATCCAGCTCCTTGTCGCTACAGAGACGTTTCATAGCATTGACACGCTCCGTAAGGTGGTTCACGCGCTTATGCTGCTCATTTAGAGCACCCTGTGTGTGCTGCAGCTGTATCTGAGACTCCTGCAGGGTGGTCAGCAAAGTCGACTTTTCTCGCTCCACCTATGGGTATACACAGTAAACACAGTAATAAAAAAACAAAAATGTGAACGTATACAGAGATCTTGAGCAAGGTTGGAAAATGTGTTTCTTGGCATCTTCCACTATTCTCCAATTTCTGTCCACAAAAGGAGACCAATTCATGCTTATGTGTATAAGAAATCCAGAAATAATGCTGTAATTGAAAAACCATATTATCATTATACTATCAGTGAGTGTCACTGCTGTGTTGTAAATGGTCATCAACAGCATCTCATGAAAAGCTCCATGTTAACACGGTTCTATGGTCAGAAAATGATGATCACAACCGCTACGCTGTTTTCTGTAATTCTACTCCAGCAGTTGACTGTTGAAGATAATCATATAAAATGGCAAATGAGTGGAATGACAAGGAATTTTAATAGATATTAAGGAAACAGTGCTGCGTAAACAGATATCGCTGATTTTCAAGTAACCTCACACTTTTAAAAATGATTCATGTTAAGGGAGAGTATACAAATGCTAGAGTGCATGGTGCTCAGGTTCACTTGATTTTATTCATAAGCCAAACAGCATGCAGGCATGTATAGTGAGGTGTGATACTGTCACAGTTTGCCTGTAACCCATGGCATGGATCCCTGATATTGAACTTAAGTGCTGCTAAATTGCTTTTTGATTATATTAGAGGATTGTATTAGGGGAGTCAGCCGTTGTAACAGACGAGTCAGCCATCTGCAGTGTTGGAGCTGAGATGGTGAAACTCTATCGATCCTTCATTGGAAGCGACCCAAAAACAAATATGCCTACCAGTAAGATATCGTCCCACAAAGCTACCATTGTGTGTGGTGTGCCTTTACTCAAGTTGCCGGGATCAGTGTGTATATATATCTCAACAATTTGAGCTGCTTACTTTATACTATTCTTGCATGAATTTGTAGTTTTGCATTAACGTCTGGTTGAATTAAAATATTTGCACGCTTTTGTAGTGGGACATTTGCACATTTTATCGTTTATCAATCTGTGTTCATTTTATATTGTTACATTTTATTTTGTTATTATTACCTAACTAATTTTAAGTTCTATTTTTAATTATTAATCTGAGCTTTAATTTGCTTTTAATGATTGCATTAAATATCATGAGATGTTATCTGAGAATAAATAGCCAAATGAATAACTACATTCAACATTTGGATTTTCATTTTGTTCATAATAAAATATAAGCCTAAAGTCATCAAAGCAGCTGATCAGCAGCAGATCAGCTGATCTTGCTTTCACACTGTCACTACTTATGAGCTCCCACCTAGGGACAGACACAGCTTGAGCTGAAATAAAATGAACATTACTCACTACTGCCCTCAAATGATGGATGTTGGATCTCAATAAACGGCCCTTCTTTACATTTACATGTTTTGGTTCAGCCCGATTGACAAAAATGCAGTTCATTCACATTGTGTTCATTGAGACAGTTTGATTGTAAAATCTAACAACTGTGGGAAATTATGAAATTCAAACCATTACAAAGGTATTAGTTCCAGATTATCAGCTACGGTGTTTGTGCACGACTGTTTGTTTTAAATTAGTTTTGATGTCATCAAATAATTAGCATAGTATAAATGATATATTTTTTCCTGCCATCAAGCAAATTTCATCAAATTACAATACATATCCTCTTCTAAAATGTGGTGTAGACTGAAGTTTTGAATCAACACATCTCTGTATATGTATCCATTCATTCAGTTTTTGAAGTGTCTCAGTGAGTATTAAGACTTGGATCTCAGAACCTTATTGTTTGGATTTATAGTTGGACTGTGTTTATTCTTTGGTGTTTTGTTTCTTTGTGTTGTTTATTTAATAAAACTGACTCAGACATGAATCCTGCTGCTCTCATTCATCCCAATTCCTTTCATTTCTCATCCTAAGGATTCTTCAGTCGAATTATTATTGTCCAGACAGCAGTGGTCATACGAAGCCTGCTGATCCCTCTGCACTGGAAGCTCTCTGTGTTTCTGTGTTGTCACTGGCAGACTTTCTATTCCTGTCCCCTGCTGTCTCTAAACATGCCTGTGGCACACACATACCCATACACATACCCACCCTGTACTGCTTTCCTATGAAACTGTGGGAATATATGTGCTGGTTATGCTAATCATTTTGACAGGGCTTCCACTGACAAACACAGGACATTTCCTTTACAGCAGCAAATAATCCCTAAGCTGACCATGGGCAAATATAATATATAAATGACATACATACTTGTTTAAACTGAATATAAAGGGCACCAGCCTATAGAAGATCCTTGTTTGTATGTTGGAGAGAATGAGAGAGCAACACAAGTGATAATGCAGTGAGTAAACAACAGAACAGAGAACCCACTCAGTTCTGAACTGATGTCTGATTTCAGTGCACTGGGCATACATCACTGATGAAGTGCTTGCAAAGTAAATGGCTTTCTGGAATGCTAGCTGGAGCTAGCTGGAGCTCATACTCAGCCATAATGCAGCCACATCCATTTAGAGACAAAACATCATAATGAGAAACTACTGGAGAGGATGTGTTGGAAAAGGCAAAGTGGCTTGTTTTTTCTACAGAGTTTGTTTTTGGAAGAGAACAAGATGAATTATCAAGATTTGTGAGAAGCAGTATGACTGGATATCATGGGGTTTTAAGGATGCTAGGCTAATTTTTCTGAGCTACATTAACCATGGAATGGAAAGCTAAACGATGCTCTGGGGAGTATATCGTCTGCAGATATCCGGATTCAACGAATATCCATTGTGGTGGTTTATTCTTTTACTTTTTGCCTTCTTTAATAACAAAAATAAAACTTAAGAGAGGGTTTCGGACATTTGCTACATCAATGAGCCAGATCATGATTCAGATAAAGTAGTGCTTTCATATATAGAGTAGTTTAATGCAGTTTTTCTCAATTTGTATCCTAATTCTACACTCTGCAATTCTACAAGTTGTGGCCAATAATACTAGTTCCAGGCTTATAGGAATGTGATGAATAGTGCACACGTTCATGTTTCAAGATCCAACAAAGTTAGACATGGTGGCATGATGTTCTAACAGAAAATGTATAGTAATGATCTTGATTGAATAACAACCCTCATGGCACACTTGTAAACCACACTTGTAGGTAGCACAACTAGAATGCAGCTACTAAGAATCTCTTGCTGCCCCTGGTTTACTGCAAAAAACACATCATACGGACACTCAAGAACTAGGAGAGTGTCCAAGTCAATGAAAACACTCTTAAAACACTTTTTACCCCTCACCATCATTATTTAAACCCAGTGGCAAGACTAGAGCCCAAAAGGCAGCTATTCTGCCTGCAGAGTGGTAAGACACCAGTCCCAGCCCTGGCTGTTGGATGTGCATGTAGACCGTAAGGACATCCAACAGCCAGTAAGTACACCCCTAACCGATAGGGAAAAAAGCCTCATTATTCTTGTCCCTTGAACAGATGAACAGCTGGTCTGTCTGAGGAATGCCTACAGCATCCAAACTTAACGCAACAGGGAGCAACAAGCTTTCTGCTTGTCAGAGCAGGAACTCAGCTTAATGGGATTACTCACAAATTGAGGGGATAGGATATTCGGGAGATATGCTGGATAAGCACACAGAATGGATGGCTGCAGTAGAACCTTTGGTTGCGACTTTAATAGTGCCCAACATGAATATACATTCCTTCCCCTGATCTTGAAAAAATATACCTCTAATTAAAAATAATGCAATTTATTTATATTAGCATGCCTGTATTAAACAAAAAAATGTTGCTATGTAGTAAAAAGCTGGATGAACATCTTCAACTGTTCAACAATTCAACTGATTCCATTATTTTAGTCAAGTTTTGTAACATTCCAGGTGAAGCTATTGGAGTGGATGATTTGAAGGTAGCATCCTCTGAATGGCTGAAACTAAGTGGCCATGTCAAGGAAGAGGTTAGAGGAGAGTAAGTAGTGGTCACCAATGAGGCATCAGTATAAGAGAACATAAATATGACTGAACTTATGGTTCTCATAGTGGCCTAAAATCAATAAGCCCAATTTGGGATGGGCCAAATTACACCGTAGAAGTGAAGCAAATTTCTGAATCTAGTATATTTCTCCTTGCAGTACTCCTACATTAAGATATTAGTACTCTCCTCTGGTTCTCACACTGTTCTGAAACTTGGGTGTTTCCTCATTTTGTAAGTTGCATTGGATAAAAGTGTCTGACAAACGAAAATATGTAATACATGTAAAAGAGAGACTGAGGGGAAGATACCAAACTGGCTAAAGTCCAAGAAAATCAGGAGCCAAAGTATGACTCTAGCAGAATCTGAGTATCTTCATTACTCATCTTCCTCCAGCAAAAATATGACCTTTGAGTAAGTGAGTGGGTTGTCTGAGCTGGAGTTGTCAGTGAAAGTGAGAGGGTTAACCAGCGGGAGACACCAGCTGTGGAATTACAAACTTGTTCCAGGTCCATAATTACACAAATTAAGCCGAAGCCTAGAGTAAAAAATGATTTCAAAAGGTAACCATTGGCCAAGAAATTCAGACTCAATCCTTGCTCAACACATGATCAGTACAATATGCTGTTCTATTTTTCAAATGTCAGGGAGTAGATTGGATTAAAAGGAGAAAACCCATCTGTCCAGATCTTTCCACTTGTAACTAACCTGTAAGAGCTGCTGTTTGAGTTTCTGGATCTCAGACAGGTTGAGTTCACTGAACAGGTCAGACACGGGGTGCAGACTCTCTCCCTTTCTCCCTCCAGGCCAGTGGTAGTCACCATTCATCTTTGGTCCATGACCATTACACCCATTACACCGATTACTGTCCTCATTGTTGGGACTGGAACCCGAGGCTGAGGTACCATTAATGGAAGCTTCCTCTGTGAACTTGAATCCCTCCACAGCAGAGATGGTTATGTGTGTACTGGCCCCATACACACAGTCGCTCAGACTCAGGTGGTGGGTTAGCTCTTTCCTCAGGTTGTTCTTCTGCTCTCTCTCACTCTTTAAAGCATCCAGCGCTTCCTCTAACTGACCCTCAGAGATGTCCTTCAAACGTAGGGCGTCCTCCAGTTGGCTGTTGAGCAGTACGGTTTCTTCCTCCAGGACTTTTATTTCATGCTTCAAACCCTCATACTCCACCTGAGGATTGGAAGTTGTGGGAAAGTAGAATGTAATGTTAATGGATCTATATTATGATTTATTTATAAATACCCCTATTAATAAATGACAAAAAGACTGAAGACATTAAATGAACATTGTGGTGAACATTTGGTACTGATATAGGCCTTGATTCTGAAATAGCATTTACAAAGAAGCAGTCAGGTCAAATTGGCAACATACTGTGATTTCTGTAATTAGGTAGGCCTAAATAATTGATTTCCACATCGATAATTCATAGCTAGGCAGTTTGTTCACCTGTGAGAACTGACAGACTAACTGTTTGAAGGACTGCTGAATGGGACATTGCAGGATGTGGAGGTATTAAAATCAGACAATCAGGCATAATTGAGTGAAAACATGAGCTCTTCTGGCCCCCTTGCACTGGCTTTACATACAAGTAAAAGCAAATTAAGAGATAAGGAAAAATACATATTTATGTGAATACTGATGGCAGAGCAAGAAAATCCACAACACTGATTCTGTTTGAACTCCTGAGGTAGAGCTAAATAAATTAGATTAACAGTTTTTCAGAGTTTTGAATATTGTGACTAGATATCATACCAAAAGAAAAAAATCATCCTTGATATCTTTGGAAAAATAAAAACAATATCTGTAGCATTCAGTACAATGCAATCTCTAGTCTTGCCTAAATCACCAAAAATTATAGCAGGGTTCATTAGTGATTTCAGATCTCTGTAAAACACAGGTAAGCTTTTCAATTGTATAGTCATGTTTCAGAAAGAAGCATACGACACCCATATATATAAGTAAATATTTATACATACCTTTATATATATAAACACTCAGGATAGAATATAAGGTCACCCTCCTCACCCACCAGTGCGTTTACGGACATGCCCCCCTCTACCTTCAGGAACTACTCAACCCTCATACCACCACTCGCACCCTCCGCTTTGCAAATACA
>JBBMFX010000017.1:10318262-10337745 GCA_037832545.1 Rhabdalestes septentrionalis
ACCTGTTCCTCATATACAAGGTAGCAACACACACACACACACACACACACACACACACACACACACACACACAGCGTTATCACACACTCACCTCACTGTTGCGTGGAGCTATTCAGTAATCTGTAATAGACTTGCTCATGTGATTTCTAACAGTTTAAAATGCACAAACGAACTCACAACCACAAATTCCAAAAGCAAGTCTATATGACATGAGTAACATCAGAATTTTAAACAGGTGTGTGTTTAGGCATACAATTTGAATAATTGAAAGACTTCAGCCACATTGTTCCTGTAGGTCCAGCGCAAAACAAAAGAAAACTAAAAACACCACACAAGACTTGCTAAACAAGGTAGAAAACATTACAATTCATTCTTTGCCAAAATAAAATTTAAAGAACCCTCTGAAATTGTGGGCGACTAAATGCCAGCCGGCTCTGCCCATATCCTATAGTTGTTTAATTTTAATTGGTTTGACATCATATTGTTGTGGGACAGGAAGCAAGACAAGCAATGAAAACATTTAACTGAAAGAGGATGCACTGATAAATTTCCTGGCAAAGTCTGAATAGCTCTTTTTGTTTCCTCGCAGCTTGCCTTGATTTTGCCTGATCTATAGCCCATAGCCCTGCTAAATATGCTGATCTGACTGGCATATGGATTAACTTGAACGTCAGATCAGGCAAACTCAAGAGAAGCAGATAGGAACGGAAGTTTCAGTCAACTATTCAGACGCAGTCTGTGTGAGGCTGTGGATTTTGCCTGAAATCTGTAATTCTGGAGTCGGGAGTGCAGAAGATTAGAGAGGGCTTATGCTTTGTACTGAGAGCATGGTGAATATCTTTATTATCGATATTAACCATGTTCTAGGAAAGTGGATGAATTTATCAAATGAAAATAGTGTACTTGGAACGGAGACTTCTGTTCTGTTCACCCAGCACCACACACTTGTTCTCATATATAATTCCTATTTTATTTTGTCTGTCTGTAACACTGTAACATATAACCTGCACCATAAACTGAAAAACCTTGTCAACAACTTCATTTTATAATCTGTTTATATGTTCCTTGACCCTATATGCTGTCATCTGCCTCATCAGAACCAAATATTTTTGTTTGTGCAAAATTGCATTCTGTGGTACATGTACTATATGTAATGAAAATAATGCTACATTTAAACACAAATTCATCAGTCTGAGCCTCATGTCCTCAGGGAGACAAACCATATTACACAACAAGTTCTTTATTGCAGTTGTGTTAAAAAGCTTATTTAGCTTATGAGTAATAAATGACTTACTCATGTATCCCTCCTAATATTAAATATCTCTTCACATACATCAAGGCGCTACTGTGTAATTTTCAATATTGTTTAACATGTACATTGTGCTGTTCTATTTCATTCATTCCTTCATTCATTTTGCTGTAAATGTTGAATTGTTTCTAGGGTCATGGGTACCCAGAGCTTAACCCCAGCGCCAGTGGGCGAAGACGCCAGTCCACCACTAGACTGTTCTATTCCAATGAAAACAATATGAATCTAATAGCAAATTACTATTACCATTTCTATTTTAATTGCTCAAATTTAACTTACAATTCCTGTTTTGCAAAGTCTGGTGAGACACTGTGTATCTGCATATACATTCACATAAATATATTACCACATCTACACATACATACATAGGTATTTATACACATATTTGCATACAATACTAATTTATAGTTTTATATTAAATATAAAGGGTACTTTTTCTCTGAACTTTTTTCACTGTACAGCTTTTAATATATTGTTTTGCTGCTCTTAACTTTTTCTTTCTGTCATAACAATTGGAAATTTCCAACAGTCCACACAGGACTGTGTTCATCTTACCTTATCTTACTATTGCTGTACAATTAGCTAAAGTACAATGTTCAATTTATAGCCTGCAGTAATGTGGCTGAATCGCAAACATTGTTTAGCTTTACAGGTTTAAGGAACAGATATGGACTATTTGAGCACTGATGGGAGCATCAGCTAAATGCCACAAATGTTAATGTATCTCATTTCCTACAATATCTAGCAAAAACAATCATTATTCATGAAAAAATTGTCTTGTAAAATAGTTAAAACCTAACAGTATTTAAAGCAAGTTGTATGTAAAGATTAGGACTATAAGTTGGGAGATGCAAAATGGATCTGGTGGTTTTCAAACCTCAAGAAAAATGTGTTCTCATGGATAAATGGTTTTATAATAGATTCATGGTAAATGCATAACCTGCTTTCTTCAGCAGTGAATGTTATATTTGACCTACAGGAAATCTTTGCAAACAAGCTGTAAATGATCAAAAGTATATGTAGGCAAACACTCAGACTCTCAGTGAAAACACTGTGTTCTTTGCACTGTGAAATATTTGTGCATGCATATAGTGAGAGCCTGCATATTATATACCAGACTTTTAGACATTCAAATTTCTGAGCAAACTGAGCAGCGCACAAGATCCTGAACTATCCTTAAATGCTTCATTTTGGAGTCTGGATGGGTTGGAGTTGGTTTCCATCTAGTGGAGGTATTTGATATAGAGGCACCTAAATGTGTACTTAAACTTTCAAAGGGCCTGTATCCCACATTTTACTTGAATTATATCTTCTCTGAGGTCCACTTATGATCTTTATGTGGTTTTAAATAACAAATAAGGTCATTCATTATTACAGGACCTTCTTCTAAGCTCTTTGTATCCATTTGAATTAAACAGGCTGTTTCTGTTACTGTCCCTCTATGACCTCAGCTCTACTGCCCTGGAGTGTCTCTCATTGAAAAATCACTCTGGCTGAAATATTCCTCATAAGTTCAGAGTGAAAGGGTGTGGTCAAAGTGCGGTAGGCTGAATGGTAGATAAAAAGTATATAAGTATATAAAAGTGTTGGCTTTTGTGATTTCACAAAAACAGTCAATTCAAAAAGTGTTGTTGCAGTTTTGTTGTAAATTGTACATCTTGAAACTTTGACAGTATTGATATACAACATCAAACATTTATTTAAAAAATTGTGAGGAAAATTAGTTTTCCATGGGACCTTTAAACTTCCGTAGAAAATCAGTAGATTCAATTATAGGATAGATCTGATTATAGCATATCTGCTGTATTAACTCGTCTTTTATTAATCAACCCAGTAGTAAAAAACAAGAATGCTCAAAATGTGTAGTCTTTCTCAAGCCAAAACTAAAGGAATGCATTTTTCATATTATACGTACCAGTCAGCCCTCAAGTTCTCTCATGGTTTGTTTCCACTGGCGGTTCATTCCCTATTACAGATGCATATAAAGAGTGGATCAGAGCGAACAGGAAATGCAGTGTAAATAAAACTCATGACTTTCTTTACTTTCAAGCATCCACAGTCTTTCCTGCGTACTTTCATGTGACATCAATTTCCAGCAGAGTGGTCTTGTCTATTTTAGCTTATCAACAATCATGGTAACTGATCCAGTGGGTTCATTTGAGTGTTTAGTCAAATTAACTAACTGTATAAATTCTCTGTGAAACAAGCTCATTTTAATGGGTTAATGGATTTCATGTGAGATTGCACGTGTCTGAAAAATTTCACAATGAACGTCCCTTACAGGTATTAGAACATTACTAATGCTTTTTACTAATACATTACTAAGTTGCCAAAAGTTGACAAAGGTTCAGAACGTCTGACATATACTGTACTCTAGAAAGTAAGTCTATATCTTAATGTCTTGCCCCAACTGCTCTGTTAGCTTAGAAACATTCTCAAACTCTTTTCTGTTCTTCATTTGTCCCTCTTTTATCTGCCACATACAAGCATGCTATTCTTTAAAGTATGCACACACTATTGAATTCTACTTTTAAAAATAGGATTTTCTAGTAAGAATAAGTCAATTTAGAAGCATGCACACAGTAAGCAATTTGCCTGCATGAAAATTAGAATATATATAAGTAGTTAATATAATAGTAGTGCAAAAAATTACAAAAGCAATTTAGGATGTACTTTTATGTATGATCACAAAGAAGTATGTATATTTTGACAATTAGTACAGATAGTGTGCATGCTACTTTATTTTGTTAAAGTTTACATACAGTATTCGTGCCCTTTTTAATTGTATGTAGACATTATATATGCTCATTTAGTTACACATATACATACTGCCATTTTTAGAACACATATAATTTTTTAAGGTTGCAGACTAACTAAGAAATAAAAGTAGTATGTGCTTTTACTGCTATTCATGGAAATTCTTCTTTGACATTCAGACAGCTGGGCAGTGATTTACATCTATAGAAAAATCTACCTCTTCAATAGTTTTCATGCCCTGCTTCGCTACCTAGCACACCAAACTTTGTAAAATTTCATCCATAGGAGGATGATGCATTTCAATTGATACATTTCAATATGTAATGACAACAAGCTGTTTTCCTCTGACATGGTTTGGTTTAAAAATTGAGTTTGGCCTAAAAATTGATATGAAATCTTTATAGACCATTTGCTAAATGTATCATTTCTGAGTCTGTTATTACCAAAAACACCAGCTCTCACAGCAACACAAATGAATAGAAACACAAATTCTGCACACATTCTGCAGTGGTCATATTGCATACAGGTGTTTCTAGTTTAAATGTGAAATAACAACATATATACTTTGCCAATTCTGTATATATACTGGAATCCTGATTTAGCATTAGCACTTAATGAAGTCCCTCATTAGGCTTTTAGTACAAGTAGAGTGAGAAAAGAGAAAGAGAGAGAGAGAGAGATATGTGTGCAATTGCAAATACATTTCTGACAAGTATGTTTGAGCACTTGAACGTATGTGTACGTATACAGGTGTGCATGTGTGTATGCATATGTGCATGAATAGGCGTATGCGCGTGCATGTGTGTGTGTTTTGTGTGGGTGTGTGAGACAGTGCTCTACTCTTTCAGCACGAGGCTTTAGTCAGCTGCTCTGTAGCGCTGCTGAATTGAGTTCACATGATCAGCTGATAGGTCTCATTGCACTTACAATCAGCTCCAGCAGCAACAGAAGACTTTAGCACCACCAGACTCTCCACACTCTCTCTCTCTCTCTACTCTCACTCCTCCAATGTTTCTTTCTCTCCTCCTTCAGGTTGTCTGAGTACTTTCTCAATCAATATACTGGTTCTATTAAGCTCCTTCTTTTGGATTCTGCAGCAATTTGTGATTCAGACCTTTAAGGAAAAACTGGACTCATGGCTCCAGAAAAAGAGAGCAGTGGGATGAACAACTATGCTTTTCCTGTGAGTGTGTTTTTTTCCAGTAATAAGAGAAATAATGTGAATTAATACATAATATTTTTTAAGAAAAGTGATTAGACTTCATTTGGTAATTAGAGCTGTTTTTTTTTAAACTACCATTTTCCTACAAACTTTAACTCAGTGTACACATGTGCTCTAGACAGTTGCATAAGTAGATTCTACACAGTATGAACCGATGGCTATTTCCTAAGTTTTCTTGAGGTTACCCATGAGCTTAGTTAATGAATGTGAGGGTATAAACCTGTCACACTCTGTATAATGTATGCATGGACACAACAGATTAACTGTCAAGGACACCACTTTGTTGTTCAGAACTGTAGAACTTGAAAAGTATGTTTTTTTTGCATATTTTAGTAAAAAAATTGCCCTGAACATTCTGTCTGTCGCAGTCATAAATGCTTGGTGCAAGATAAGTATTCCAAAGTAAACATTACTGAGGTCTAAATTGAAACCTGTGAATCATTTCTGTTCAACCTATGAATCACTTCGATGCTGTTCTGGCCACTGTTGTTGTTGTCATGCCAAAGTAGAATGCACAGGCAATGCGTAACTGGGGTCTAATGCAGTCGGGAATAAACATACATTTGGACTTGGAGATCCGTGTCTGATGACATTCCGAGCAGTATCAGTCACAACACCTACTAATCCTGTTAGTCATAGAGGATTCTATTCGACCTGGGTGTGGAGAGTTGATTCCTGTCATTTTTCTTTAGATAAACTTGCAGACTAGGTCAGGTAGGATGAAATTGTAGATCATTAAGCCTGGACTGCCAAGTATTGCCATATTTGGTTGCTTGGTTAGTTAAAGTGTTGAAGCTGTGTTGAATGAAAAATGAACCTCATGCTGAGTTTGTTTCATATGAATTGAAATTAGGGCAGCATGTAAGAACCATTTTCTCATATGGCACTGTTGCATTCCTCCAAAATGAGTCCATGTATTAAAAATAGTAAAAGTGTCCTGTCTATAATCACATAATTCTATGCCATCATAAACCTTCTCCATTTTCATGTGCTCCAGGTTGACGGTGTGGTAAATCGTTTCTGTGGGCTGCCTGAAAAGGAGGACACAGATTTGTCAGAAGAGGACAACATGAACAAACTAGCTTATTGTGTAACTGATGTTCCACCATGGTACCTTTGCATCATCCTGGGGATTCAAGTAAGTCCAAACCTTTTCTTGAAAGAAGTCATGAACTTACTGGAAGTCTGGTGGGACTGATTTTCTGTTACCCTAAGAGGATGTATAGCCATGTGAGTTATTGATTAGATAAAGATGATAGTCATTAACTTAAAGACCATCAAGCCCTTACTGTATCTCTGAACATTAGTAATCAAACCGATCATTTACAGTGCAATTAATTTGACACACAGTATCTTTAAAGTGCACCATTAACAACAAAGTGTAAAAAAAGTTTCTCCACAGAAGAAAAAGCTTTCAGTCTTGTGGTTTGAACTGTCCACTGAAAGGTTCTTTAGGTAATAAAGGTTCATTGAGCTCTGAAGAACATTTATGGTACCTGTAATGGCTAAGAATGTAGATACTGAAGCTCTAAAACTTTCCCTCTTGTGTCTCTCAGCACTGCCTGACTGCTTTTGGTGGAATCATTGCCATTCCGCTGATCCTGTCTCAGGGACTGTGTCTGCAGCATGATGGACTTACTCAGGGTCACCTGATCAGTACCATCTTCTTCGTTTCGGGGATGTGCACCTTACTGCAGGTCACTTTGGGTGTCAGGTATCTTTTTAAGACTCTTTCATCCAGATAATTCCTGAAAGAATCCAGTTCTTGTTAAGGTTATCAAAAGGCAGCAGTGTTTCTATGAGTGAGATGTGGAGGTATATTTCAGGCACCTTTTCATATTTCTGTTGATAGGTCAAATATGTGCTTGTTATGATAAAGTACTACAGGTTATGAACTGAACTTTGGAATATAGATACCAGGCCTGAATGATTGCTTGTGTAGATAATTCTGTTTACAAGGTTGCATGTGTAATTTGCTTTCACTATAAACTGCCTGAGCTGATAAGATGCAGAGGCTGGAATACATTTACTGTGAGTGTTGGCAAACAAATGTTATGGTATTTCCAACAATATCTGTTGAAATAACTTGTAACCATGATTTTACAGTTGCAATTGCCAAATAGTGCTATAATAAAAGCATATGGAATCTCATCATAATGAACAGGATGCAACAATACTGGCAAATGCTTCTACAAAGAACAAAAACCTGTTAACCTCTTGACTGTTACAATATCAGTGTAAAGCACAAAAAAAAAATTTAACCAGCAAACCATATAGTGTTTGCTACATAGCATACCGACTTCAGAAAAGAGATTAGAGATTTAAAGTTGTGTGAACAGCACTACAATAGGTTTAACCACTATTTCTGTAGTAGGGAATTATTGTGAATGAACCAATTGTGTTGCATTATTCTATCGAACAGAATTTTGCATGAAGTAGCAACAAAAATAAGCACCAAGATCCTTTTTCATGTGAACTTCAGTGCTTCTCTTTTAATTCAGTTTCAGTCATAATCCCTTTTTAATAAAAGCCCTATTGTGTAATTTGACACATTATAAACCCTCTCACGAGTGCAGGCTGCTTCTTTGTATAACAGAACAAATCTCCTCACTATAAAATAATCCAAATATTGGCCACATGGTTAAATACTACAGAAATATGTTGGCCCAGCAAGGTTTATCTTAGAGTAAGTATGCTTCTGTAGAAAGTTAACCTGATTTTAACAGTATTTTAATAATGTATCTCTGCTATTCAAGAACATTGTCTTATGAGTTTAAATGTTCAGTGGTTTCAGTCCACTGGTTTTTGTACTGAAGCCTCTTATGAATTGAAATGTGATGTGATCTGACCACATGTCCACTCCATATTGTAGATGGCTGCAGAATGATCTTGACAGTTTTAGTAAAGTCAGCATTTTGTGCTACAGTAGAAGGGCTGCAGGCCTGTCATTGTAGAAACTGAGGACTATAATAGGATTAGGTTGGAATTTTGAATCTTATTAAGTTTGGATTTCATCACACTTTAAATCCACATTCCACAGGCTTGACCATGCTGGAGCTCTCTCCATCTCTCCACAGAAGTCAGAAAGCAGATATGCTTAATATTTAAAAAGTTGTACAGGACTTTCATTGTTTGAAATAATGTGTTTTGTTTTGTCAAAAATCGTTTTATTGTATTGCATAACTGTTTAGTATATCTTATCTTTTATCAGCCATTAAACCTAATTAGGCTTAATTCATTTTTATACCTTTCTATGTCTTTTAAGTCTTTTAACTTATATATTTATAGTTATATCATGGAGTTTAAATGGATTGATGTAAATGTATTGCAAGTACATCTTATTTCTGCTTGCATGCCTTGAACAGAAGGCTGAATGCATATATTTCATACATTTGTAATCATTAATTTTGACAACACCAAATATTGGAGCAAATTAGTATTATCTGATTTTAAATATTGATTGAGTAATTATAACCCCAAAGTAGACATTAAGAAAAGTGCTTTTGGTTTTTCATGCTTTATTTATTTGGATATCTCTTCTATTAATGACAGGTTGCCCATTCTTCAAGGGGGAACTTTTACTCTTCTTGCACCTTCAATGGCCTTGTTGTCCATGCCAGAGTGGGTTTGTCCTGCGTGGACACAGAATGTCACCCTTGTCAACACGTCCTCCCCACAATTCATCCATGTATGGCAGAGTCGCATGCAAGTGGTGGGTGTTAAGGTCTGCCTTATAGACTAGATGGATGAATTGAAACTGTCACATGTGTAATAGTAGTTCCAAATAAAGATAGCATATATACACTGGTTTTTTTATGCATTGATTCCATTACAAAATATAAATGAAATTCATATTTTCATTTATATTGTAATGTGTTTTCAGTATGCTTCACTTTAGTATGGGCTGCTGGGGAATTGGGTTATCAAATAAGAACACCTGAGACCTTTGCTTTTTCTTGTTATTCCACAACAGCTCCAGGGCTCCATCATGGTGGGCTCCCTGTTCCAGGTGCTGGTGGGATTCTCTGGTCTCATTGGCCTATTCATGCGTTTCATTGGCCCTCTGACCATTGCACCGACCATCTCCCTTATTGGCCTGTCTCTGTTCGACTCAGCTGGAGCGAATGCTGGGAACCACTGGGGGATTTCCGCCATGTGAGTGTCAATCAGAGCACCAATTTTAGACTGACACATGTATAATTTGTGAGACAGAGCAGTAATTGCATATTCAATGTATATACAAATGATATCCACAGGACGACATGCTTGATTGTGCTGTTCTCGCAGTATCTCCGCCACATTGCTATACCTGTCCCTACATATAGCAGGGCCAAGAAGTTCCACACTTCCAGGATGTACATCTTTCAAATTCTTCCTGTGAGTCCCTTATTTATATCAGTACATATATGTATACATACAAACATAAGCAGGGTTTTCTCAAAATAAAATCTGTTTACAAAGTAACATGTCTTTGGACTGGCTCCCTAGGTGCTCCTGGGAATCACTGTTTCCTGGCTCATCTGCTACCTTTTCACCATATATAACATTCTGCCCTCTAACCCAGACCAATATGGCTATCTAGCTCGTACTGACATTAAAGGAGATGTGACGGGGAGTGCACCCTGGTTCAGGTTTCCATATCCAGGTATTGTTGACTGGCTTAAAATGGCATCACACTGTAGCTTTCATAATATGAAATAAGTAACTTAATCATATTTGATGAAAAAGTGATTTGTTAATAAAATATTTCTTTTGAAATGTCCTTTTTTGTGACAATTTTCCCACATTCAGGGCAGTGGGGATTACCAACGGTGAGCCTGGCTGGTGTGTTGGGAATTCTGGCAGGGGTCATATCCTCAATGATTGAATCAGTTGGTGACTATCATGCCTGTGCCAGGTTATCTGGTGCCCCACCTCCGCCGAAACACGCCATCAACAGGGGGATTGGAATTGAGGGCATTGGCTGTTTGCTAGCAGGCGCTTGGGGAACGGGCAATGGGACCACATCCTACAGTGAGAATGTGGGGGCACTAGGCATCACTAAGGTGAGAAAGACTGAAAATAGCTTCTAATCACATATCTCAGTTCTTGGGAATAGTGACATTTAATTCTTAAACACATTCTTGTTTAAACATGCGTGGGTGTAAAACGAAAACCACTGAGCAAAATCTTCATCTTTGCAGGTTGGCAGCCGCATGGTGATTGTTGCCAGTGGTGTCATTATGGTTATTATGGGAATGTTCGGTAAAATTGGAGCCATTTTTACCACCATCCCAACACCTGTCATTGGAGGCATGTTTTTAGTCATGTTTGGGGTCATATCTGCCGCTGGTATCTCAAATCTACAGGTGAGTAAACTATACTGACCTGTAATTATTCAGAGGAGTGTCTGTTTTTCCCTACAATTTTACAGTGTCTTTATCTTTCACAGTATGCAGATATGAACTCATCTCGTAACATCTTTATCTTTGGATTCTCAATGTTCACTGGGCTTGCCATTCCAAACTGGATACTGAAGAACCCCTCTGTTATAGCAACAGGTGTTGTGATCATTCATGTATTTAATAAAAAAAAACACACTACAATTTCTTCTTTGCATATCCTTTTCATTGTAGTACATCATTTAGATGTTTCTGTGTTACATTAGAGGGTTCACAGTGCAAAAAACACACTGGACAGCTTGCCAGACCATTGATTAGACATGCCACACTAGTTCATTGATTAGTGCTGGTAGTGTGTTGTTTAAACCATGCAGTCTCCTATTAAACCTACATTCTGTCCATAAGTGTGTGATGATAAGATATGGTTGTCTCCTAAAGCATGTTTGTTGAGAGTATATATATAAAGGTTCTAATGTGTTCTCCATGTCTCAGGTATTGTTGAGTTGGATCAAGTGCTTCAGGTTCTTCTGACGACCAGCATGTTTGTTGGAGGGTTCTTCGGATTCATTCTAGACAACACCATCCCTGGTGAGCTTCATTTCCTTAACAGAGTTTCCTTTCTGAATACTTAATTTAGTTTGTAGAAGAATTATGTCCTTCTAGAAGAATATTGTCTAGCAGAATATTAGTTTAGCACTCAGCTTTGTGGGTTCTAAACTTAAAAAAAATTACCAATACATTGGTTTTTAAACTTGCTGATTGTAGAAGATAAAATGATATTGCTAATCTTGCAGTTTTCATACTACTTTACCTTCTGTATCTTCCCCACAGGAACAAAACAAGAGCGAGGTATAATTGCATGGAACAAGGCCCATGAAGATGACTCTGATAACACACTGGAAAGTGATGAGGTCTATGGCCTTCCCTGCGGAATCAGCTCCCGCCTCTCCTCCTGTTCCTGGGTCAAATATGTGCCTTTCTGTCCTTCACACAAAGCAGTACCACAAAATATCACCCCTAGAAGTTCAATCTCACTGGACAAGAAGGAACTTAACAAAAATGACACACATATCATAGTGGCAGTGGCACTATAACCAGTTATTGGACATTTTCTGCTGTGGTCATTGCAGTTTGGGCAGGTACTCTTCACTTTACCCAGTATCTGCTGTAGTCTACCTGTCTGGAGGCAAAACTGTGAAGGCTTGGGTCACAGTAAAAACAAGGCTAAACACTGAACTCACTGAAGAACCCAAGGCAGCTCTCTGGGGCGAACACACATTTCTTTTATATTGAACCCTATTTCCCATCATCCTTTTTATAATGACAGTTGGATAGAAATGGCTTTGATATTCATATGGAATGTGCTATTGAAACTATACATTGTACACGTTTTGCTAGGAGTTGTTTGTATTTTTTCTTTTTGGTGCTTCAATAAAGGAAACTGTGTTAAAAGAACTATGTATTTTTAAAAAATGTGATAAAATAATCATTTATTGTACCACATATTTCCACAAACATAAATTGTACAATTCTGCTTATTTTCAGTTTGGCTCTCAATTTTTTTAACTTACTGACAATGAGGATTTCTTTTTGCACTCCAGGTTTTTCATATACAGTATAAGATTACGTAAATGTTTCGATGTTCAAATGGGTGAACTAGTTTAGTGGTGCGTGGCGGAAGAATCCACAGAATCCACAGAATATACAGTAATGTGGCATATGAATGAGGGAGTACACTTATTTAAGCGCAAGTGTTCCTTTGTGTTTTGTTTGCCTTGCCTGAATTTAAAACAAATATCAGTATCTCACAGCAGATTAATACTGTGCGGCTCAGAGCAGATGTTCTCTTTTTGCTTTTTGCCTTCTTCTATCTCTGTAAAGCACACCGAATTACCTCTTTGTAGAATAATGCAGCTTCCAGAGATAAAATAAAGATGAAAACTTAAGAAATAAAAGCAAGCATTAACATCAAGATGGAACAAACAAAAGTAAAGAAAGCAACATAAAAGAATACAGATAAAAGAGCTAGACTTCACTGAAGCAACAGTAAAACCAAACTGGCAACAGTTGAGTCTGATTTGATCTTCATAGGGAGCTGCTTCCAGCAGGGAACTAAATGCCATTCCACCCCATCTAATTGGAAGTCAGTATAAAAACCTAAAGATTGGATTCTAGCAGCTGCATTTTTAATAATCTGTCCTCTAGGGGAAAGCCATGGAGAAGAGCACTGCAATAGTCAACCTTGGTGGATACATTTATTTTCCTATATTCCATATGGTTAGCAAGAAATATTTTTCCTCTGCTACCAGACTGAATGTTTTCGACAAAAATTATTTCAAGGAAATCTGCATTAAGCCATTAACCTTTTCAGAATATAACCACAGAGTCTACGGGACTGAAGACAATTGTTGAAAGAATGGAATATACCCAGAGCATTGTCTGCATAGCTATGATAAGCCACCTTGTATTCTTGGAGAATCTGGCAGAGAGGAAGCCTGTATAAGATAAGCAAAGCGGGCCAAAGAATGGAATTGGGCATGGTGGTGTTATCTGCTTTATGTGTGCAGAGAGAGACAATATAACCCAAGCCTTCTGAGCATGTCCTGAACCATCAAATGACTGCCCTGGTGACCCAAGAGCCTAACTCTCTTTTCTAATCTGTCTGGCATTTGTTTACTTAAAAATCTTGTTGGCAGAGTGTCGAGACTGCAAGTAAACTTTAGTTGCAGCACTATTTCTACAAGAGTTGGGCCATCAAGAGCAATAAGTTCAGACATGTGGCCAAATTTGTTTTATGCATTGATATAAAGGCTACATCACTGGTTGACTTGACAGAGCAAATGATTTTTACATACAATTTCAATTTTATGATGCAAACTGAAACATTTTGGTTGATAGGAACTCGAGGGGTAACTGATAGGAGACTCTCTTGGACCATGCAAGTGCACTAAATCTGAACCAATTAGTCTTTGTCTAGTACAAATAAACTTTCCTACCTGTGACATTAGCGAAATAATACAGTCAAGGTTGTGATCCTACACTGTGGAAGTATAATAGTGTGAATATCTCACAGCGTAACACTGCTTTATGTATTATTGTTAAAGCAGGAGAACATCAGACAACTGGGAAACATTAATTCATTTAACAAAGTAAAGGCACAATGAACTGAAATCCATCAAGTTTACATCAATTTGCAATTCATGTAGTTACCATACACTGGCTGTTGTTCTTTACAATTTAAGATCTACACCTCTTCTTTTTAATAATCTAACATGAAGCCAAAAATCCTTGCATAAATTAGGCAGTACAGCCTGGGGACTTTTGTCACGGCAGTACAGTATATAATGTTCTTTTCCTTTTTCTGTGACTTAGTTGTGCTTTATGTTCTAGATTATGATCTATTAACTGTGTTAAGATTCAGTAGGTTGTGTTTTAACACACCAAAATAGGGGTTACATCACTGACATTGGTACCCTGTGTACAAAGTCCCAAATAAGTGAAATGTCAGAAGTGCTCCTTTCCATCTGTTGACTTTGAAGACATTAGTCTATACTTAGTGCTTTCAAAAAAAGTTGTTTCTCCACCAAGCCGAAGAGCAGTGAATGTGCCTTTATCACCTGCTGAGGTCTTGCTTGATGACTTTGTAGAGTCTGATGAAGGACTCTGCCCAGGCCTCTCTCTGGTGAGTGGTGCTGGCTTTTGCCATTTGTTGAGCCGTATATACTAATGTCAGCACTGTGTGTTCAAAGTCTTCTCTCCTAAGGGCATCCACACCCTGGACAAGCGCAAAGGTCAGTCTACAAACCTCTGGCAGTGTCTTGGGCAGTACATCCACCCAAATAACTTCTAACTTGTGTGTTTGACGAAGGGATGCAAGCTCTTCATCATTCACTGAGAATGTACCCTGTTTATCTTCAAACTTAAACCCGGCCAGTAGAATCTAAGATACATAGAAAAGAATGTAAGGTACACAGAAAAGAAATCTTTGCATTGACAGACTAAAAGACACATCAAGTACTTGATTAAAACCTTTAACAAAATATTTTTCTTGTATTTGAAAAATGTGTTACAGTTATTTACACACTTATAAATGCACATGAACAAATGTAACTGAACCACACATTCAGTTATATTTAGTCATTTATATTACATTTGTTCAGGTTCAACTGAATGTCCAGGGATTCCTAATAAGTCTTCAGTATCCTCCTGTTCTACTGAGGAATAAATATGAGGTGATACAGAGAGCAATTCCCTTTGCTCATTCATCAAAATCATGAAATTCTTTGCAAATGAAACTGATGAATGTGTTGACCTTCATAAATAATCAAACACTGCTATCTGGAAGAGGATGCATGTTTATTTTACCCACACACAATAAGAAAGATGAATGAGAAAGTTGCAGGTCTTTGTTTTATAAAATCACAAACATGGATATTAGAATAAAGCATCATCCCCACAGTTGAGTCCACACAAAACAGCACAATGGCCACAAAGTCAAACTAGGGTTTGATTCATGCCATCACTGAATTTGCTATACATTGTTACTACAGCTCTCATTGTCATTTTGATATGTACAGTCACAATAAATAATTCCTAATCTCACCTCAAATAGCACGTTGACATCCTTAATAGAGTTCTGGAATATAGGATTCACCAGTGATGCCATTCCTCTCTTCACCCTTAATGCTGATGGAAAAAATCCTGTCAGGGGAACCAAAAAAAACGCAGAATTTGATTTCACTTCATTAGTGTTAAAAATAATTGTGCAGCTGTGATCGAATTAATTATTCTGGACATGATGTGCACATTCAAATCAATCATTGCTTTTTTTTTGTGCATTTTCCCAAAACCCTTCCCAACAATTCCACTCACAATGCAGAAAACCAAAACAATACATTCAGCTTGCTTTAAAGGAATGCACACTAGTTAACATCAAAGACAACAAAAAGGAAAAACCATGGGTCCTTTAACAGAAATTAATTTCACACAAACATTTATCCTCCCTATGCCTGCGATGTTTTTTGCCCCTGAGGTTTACTTATGTTGTTTGTGTTGGTTTTTGTACCAAGAACATTCATAATGTATGTATAAATTAGCTTCTGTTTATCCCTTAGAATAAACAGGTTGCTTTTGTTACTGTGTTTTCAAAGTCGATATGTAAATGAGCTATGTCCTCATTGGCTGCCCAGTACTGTGCCTCATTCAAAAAATTCCTTATACCTGTAGGATTAATGCATTTGAATAATTCCTGTTGGCTTAACAGTGTCTGTGACATCACAACAACAATACATTCAAAACCAGCTGCTTTTCATGTAGATTCATGTACTGGGTTGCATGGGCTGCAAGAACAGTACTAAATAGTTGTAAAACAGTTTTGAGGGAAATTCCATCTGCCTTAATACTGCCTGGAGTTGTGTGCAGATCTTTATCTTTTGAAAAATCTGGCTGAGCCAAATCATGAGCCAAACCCTTAATATATCATATGTTGAAATGAAAGGCCAGGCTAAGTATAAATGTAGAACACATTACCTTGTCTGACAGATAGCAATAACGTGCCAGTGGATTTTATAGGTACTTGCTGAGAGGGCCGGGCAACAGGGTGAAAGCAAGTAAGGCACGCAGCAGGCTTGTCTCTAGGACTTATGGGATGTATTACCCTACAAGCTGCTGTGATCAGCTGACCAACAGATCTGTCCTGACCTCTGTCTTCAAAGGCAGGAATATGAAAGCAGTGGAGCACATGTGCTGCACATTGTAGGTGTTCTCTCACTATAAAAGTGTCTACTGTATAAAGCACACGTGTTGATTCACACCGCAATTTGTAAGTGAATGAAACGGTGTGGATGGGTTTCTCAAGTGTTCTTATACTCATACCTCATTTAAAACTTTGGAATACATACTTCAGAATATGTATTTGGTATTCACACATTTTTAGATGAAAATGATGTTGTGAGGACCACTACAGTCAGAGATAAAACTGCCTTTTATCTGAAGACCTCAGACATTGCAATTGTCCATTCAGTATAGTCCATACTGTCTAACTAGAGATCTGAAGATTAGTAGAGATCTAAAACTAGAGATTGTAGTTCCACAAGTGTGACAGGCTCAAAAATATTATATATATACCATGCTGAATATCAGGAAGAACCAAATGACGAACCACATAAAGAGGAATTTTCAGTTTTCACAGAAGAAAAACATAAAGACATCATTTTGTTGATTGGCTTTTTAAAGAACTCCCAAAGTAAACTTTGGTAGTTTAGGAACTGCATGCTTAGTCAAAACGCTCAAAAATGTTTTTGAAAGTATTTGTTCTTATCCCTTCGTGGAAGATGCTTCAATCCCCTTTCACACACCACTATGCAAGCAGACTGTAATCATCCTAGTGAACTTCCTTGCACTATTGCTGTCTTGATAATGGCCCTAAAGCTCAGAAACAGTGTCTGCATGAAACCCATTTCTTTGCTTCTCATTCACCCAAATTAAACAGGTCTAACATTTTCTAAAGTCCACACTGCTGCCTCTTCTGCACCAGTGGTAATCCACAGCCTGACCCTCCCTGGGAAGTGATGCACAAGTCATGCATTACTTTTTGGGATTTATCATCTCTCCTTTTTGCGAAATATCCTTTGTTCCATTGGAATGACAGTTCAAAAACAAAATGCACTTCCTGTGGTAAGAAGTAAGTCAAATAAACATTTCTACTCAAAAAACAGAAAACAAAATGTGAAATGTAAATCTGCTTCAACCTTCCTAATTTATTGCACACACCAATCAGACACATCAAAAAAACCATAGACAAACTGATCATAATGACAGGTGTCAAGGAGTGGAATATTTTATGCAACCAGATGTTAAAGTCCATATGTTTGAAGCAGGAAAAATGCATGAGTGCAAGGATCTAAGAAACATTGGCATGTGCCAAATTGTGATGGACAGACTACACAGTCGGAGCTCTTTCAAAACGACATATATTTTGGAACATTTCCCCATATGCATCGGTTTATCTACCAAATGTGATCCAAGGAAAGACAGCTGCTGGCAGCTGGTCCTCCTGTATCAATCCCACAGATCAACTGTAACGCAACTTGCTGAAAGGTTTCACGCAGAACGAAAGGTGTCAGAACACACAGTACATTGCAGCTTGCTGTGTATGGTGTTGGGTAGCTGCAGACCAGTCAGAGTGCCCATGCTGACCATGCTGACCCCATCTCAGTCCAATGCTCACATTAGTACTAGAACTGGACCATGCAGCAAAACGGTGAACTAGTTTGATGAATCACATTTTTTTTACTACATGTTGGCAGCTAGGTGTGTGTGTGTCACTCATTTTTGGAAGAGAAAGTCCCAGAATGTTCTAGCAGAAGAAGTCAAGCAAGCAGACACAGATCTGAGCAATGTTCTGATGGGAGACCTTAGGTTCTGGCCTTCATGTTGATGTTAAGTTGACACCTATAACCTGTGTGTGCATGTGCTTTTATGTGTGAGTGAGGGTGTGTGTGTGTGTGTGTATGTGTGTACATACATAGTTTATTTTTGAAGCTGTGCAAGGTTAGTATTAAGTTATGATTTAGTTATGATGACAGTGATATATATTGTATGTGTTTTCTTTTCAAAGATGTCTATTCCTTGAAAGTGGATAGGTATTTCACTTTAAGGTGATATGAATCTGAATAACATAATGATAGCTAGTGATGAAATTCTTTAAATTCTGTTGTTGTTCAGTTCTGGAGCTCACACACTGTTTAAATATTAATAACAGGTGCCAATGATTTCTGCTGGTGTGTGCGGCTGCACAGAAAAGAGCACTTAACACTGTTTAAAGCTAGAGTGCAAAAAAACCCTACATTTCCAATGCTGAACTGTCCAACAAGGCTCGATATTTTGATGTTAAACACACTTAGCCATATATAAACTGTAGCTTATGTTATTAACCTTTTATCATTACATAAATACAAAACAGCCAATAAAAAGTGAAAATAAAATATGTAAACAGTTTAAATGCATATGACAGGCTTGTTTGAGGCTCAGACATCAAAATAGCTTTCGTGTGGTAATTTTATGTGATTAATATTTTATTATTCTAAACTTGCAACTAAAATCCCAGTACATGCATCAGAAATGGCTGCGTGGTGCAGAATTTCTGATCTCCTGCTTGATGTTTTGCTGGGGGATCACAGTAATGTCTACATGATCCTTTTAAAGTAACACTGCTGGGTTGCTAGACGATGCTGTCCCATTCTCTGAAGACTTGGTGCTTAATGACACAACACTGAAACATTTTAGACCAGAGTGCATTAAAAAGAGAAGTACTGATGTGCAAACCCTCCACACCTTCCCCTTAATGATAGATGCCAGATGTGTAAAGACTTTCTGCAGCAGTTCTTCAAGTTGCTCGAATAGTTTTTGGATTTCTAATTTTGTACTTTTTAAAATCATTACCTCTCTAAAATATTAATAATACTGCTGTTATGAGTGTATTTCTTAAGCTAATGTGTAAGTCATAAAGTTATAAAGACCTCAAGCCGATGTGGACCCTAGCAGATTTCTCTTACCTCTTCTCCTGTGATGAACAGCACTGACGAAATTGCAGAAAAACAGAGCGACGACGATGAAGATGATGATGACTTTCCAGGCTAACATGACTGTTGGCAGCTGTTATTCTCAGCCTCCTCACTGTTACTCTCACAGGCGCACAGGATCTGGCTGGATGAGAATTCACTACACACTGCAAAAGCCCCTTTCTCTCTCTCTCTCTCTCTCTCTCTCTCTCTCTCTCTCTCTCTCTCTCTCTCTCTCTCTCTCTCTCTCTCT
>JBBMFX010000017.1:10354643-10377474 GCA_037832545.1 Rhabdalestes septentrionalis
ATCTGCTTAAAATCAAAGTGTAAACTATGTTTTGAGCAGTTGATTGTGAACAATTCTGTAAGTGGTGTAATGGGAAATGTTACAACTTACCCCACAGCTGGGATTAATTGTTATGAGCTAGGGGGCTAGCTGTAACATTTGGTAGACTGCTAACACTCTTCATTTAAAACAAATCTGCAAACACTCTTCATTTAAAACATTTATATTATGTTCGAGCTAAATTACACCATGTTATTTTTTGGAAGATCAAAAAAGTTCTCCACTGTGGTCCTGGAGCACCCACTGTCCCGTACATTATAAAGTTTTCTCGGCCTAACAGGCTCTGCTGAGGCTGGGGGTGGGTCAGTTGGAGGAGGGAACACACTGTCATGTGCAAGACTGGACATCAAAGCCCTATAGCCATAGAATAGTCATCACTATGAAATAGAGCTACCATTGTCTCATGTCAAAATTTTAAATCAAGGCAGCTTCCATTGTAAAAAGTGAATTTATGTGCTTGTGTATGCTATCCAACATGAAAGCTCTACACAACAAAGTAAGCAATATGTATATTTGCTGCATCTAATGAAATGCAGGGTAATGGGGCATCTAGGGCTTGGACTCTTTAAAGTTATCTGGACACTTATAGAGGACAGATGCTCTCTGCGTTTTTATATTCTGTGGTGTTTTAGAAGTTCCAGACAGTATAAATACCACATGCACTCACTGATTAGAAAAGCATATTTTAAAGACGTTGACATAAACAGTAAATTATTAATTAGGCAAAAATACTTGACTGATTTAGCCAATTAGCCACCCCTTACACATTTAACCAAGAGAGGGATCTGTCCTTTGTTAAAAAAAAACAAAAAAACAAAGCATGTATTTGGGGCAACACTAGTCAACCTATGTCACACTGGTATGACTGCTACATATAAAAAGGTTTTATTGGAATCTGATGTGCTGTGTGCTATGTCAGTGCTAAATGATCAGGACTTGATTGCGTCTGATGCGTCCAGCGGCTTTATGGTCACTGTGGCCATATGAGATTGATGATGTAGCCAGCTTGTTCTGGGGTTTGAGGGGGACCATAAATGTGGATAGTACTTCCTCTTTCCCTTTCCTACTTTAATTGAGACAGCTGGATTAAATTATCCATATGAAAGGCAGAGCTTTTTCAGCTGGACCATGTTTTGATTGTGACCTCAGCGTGTGGAGTTCAGCACACAATAAGAAAGAATGAAATGCCTGCCAAACAGGTAACAATACTCAATTCCAGGTTGTCGTTTGATCAGTGAAATTCTGATCTACGCACAGGCGGTTTCATATTAGTCTAGGAAACAAGTGATTGGAATGAAACAAAGGAGGCCGTCCAGTTAGCTGTCTTATGAAAACATTACAATCAGTCATTGGAACTTGAACGTATAATTGGATGTTCTCCCTGTGACCCAGTGTGGATGTGGGTTTAGAGATGAAAATTCCACAATCTGCTAAAGAGTGGTGGTTCTGCTCCCTGTCTGCAGAAAAAGGAATACGGCCTGACAAATGGCTTTGTTTCATAATTTCCCTTCCTCCATTTCCATGTTTGTCCATCACACTCATGCTGTTTTCATCTTTAACCCTCTTACACTAAGAGAGCCAGGCCTTTGTTCATTGGCATGGTGGGCTTATAGCTGCTTCTAGGACAGACCACCAAGGAGCAATTACCAGGACCCTCAAAAAAAAAGGCCCTCGCACAACTAGTTTCCCATCCGTCCATGCTATCCAGACATCAAACAGTGCCATTAATAGTCTCATGAAAGTTAGGATTCATGTGCCATTGGTGAGTATATATCTGCTGCTCTTTCCCGTGAAAAGTTTTCCCAACTCCCGCAGGGAGTCGTGCATGGGATATCCTGGGAGTTGGACACCAGAAATAGCACATGGTTTCCCTCTCTGAAAAAGAGTGGGTTATACCAGCACAAGCCATTAAGATGAATAATGAGGCAGATATGACAGCTAGAGAGTTTGCCTCACCTACATTCATCTGGCCATGGCGGCCCAGGCCTGAATCCCACTGGTTGCTGTGCTCAGAACCTTAGCTAAGCTCCAGATCTGTGTACACACACATACTGAGGTTTTCCTTTTACATAGAAACTAAAATGCGCAGTTTGAAAACCAATTAGCGAGGCTGCACCCTAACATTTGTTTGAGCTGGTACTATTGTTGCACCTATCAAATTATTGAGAGATAAAACATTACATTTTGATGAAATTCATCCAATAAGCCCAAACATTTAGAAAAACATTTGCAGTGTGGAAAAGGTTTGAATTCTTATCTTCTTTTTTTGAAAATCAAATTATTTTCTCCATAATATTTCTGATCCCCTCTGGGGGCACTATAAACACTCTAGCAGCCTTTTCCCCAAACCAACAGGAATATCTGTATGGCTGTGTATATACATATTTCAACATAGGGAGCAAAAACAGCTTCAGGGAAAGCTCAGTGATTTTTAATACATAATATTTAATTTACAAACCTTGGTTTCATTATTTACAGTTGAGTTTATTTCCAAGATATTTTGGACAACATCATGCTTCCAACTTTGTTGACACACTTTGGGGAAGAACATTTCCTGTTCCAGCATAACTGGGTCCCAGTGCAAGGTCCATAAAGACATGGCTGGATGAGTTCAGTGTGGAAGAACTTGACTGGTCCACACAGAGACCTGACCTCAACCCTATCCAGCACCTTTGGGATGAACTGGAATGAGATTGTGAGCCAGGCCTTCTCATCAAACATCAGTGCCCAACCTCATAAATGCTCTACAGAATTAATGGGCACAAAATCCCACAGAAACTCCAAATCTTGTGGAAAGCCTTCCAAGACGAGTGGAAGCTGTTTTAGCCGCAAAGGGAGACCAACACCGTATTAAGTCATTCAATGTCATTAAAGTCCCTGTTGGTGTTGCTAAGGGGCCCCAATACTTTTGTCCATGTAGTGTGTGTGAGACACAAGGTTTTGTCCTTGCTCAGTGACATTTCAGTAATCAGCATTTCTTACCTGTTCATTAAAATATCAAGTCAATACATTTAATAATCATTTTTGTCATAAATAAACAGGATTAGCATTCTCTGAGGTTTTGAGGTTCTCTGTTTCAATGTACTATAGGCAAAAAATGGTTTGCATTGAGTAGCACTATACATTTGTTTGGGTTTTTGTATGTTTTATTGCTGGTGATGGATATGACATGCATACCACAGCTTCGAAAGTTTTGCTCATTCTCAAGTCACAGCGTGTGCAGCATGGTGAGACCACAATGCAATCACCTTCAGCAGTCTCACCGGCATTCCCCAGAGGGTTCTATAGGACTGGCCTGACTGTGCTCCCAGTGCCAGTCATGCAAGAACACTCTTCCCCCAGAATATTGCCACAGCTGTTCCCTATTTCCTCCCACTGGGCCCTGCCAGGCATGCACTGCTTTATTCCCTTTTACCTCTGCTACCGGATTAGGCAACATGCTAATGTTTTCCAAAAAGATGTTGTTTGGCCACGTGTTAAAAAATGTAATCCATTTCAAACACCCGGTGTGACCATTGGAAAGCTAAGAAAGTTGTTGTAGTGTCTCTGTTCTTCCGCTCCTCACACAGGAGCTGTAAATCTATTTAACACAAATTCACAGTCTTTTAAATATGCTTGCACAGCTAGGGGTGGATATTAAAGTACTCTAGCAAAAAGTCCCAGTGTAGTCCCACAAGTTTATTTGACCTTATTTTTCTACTCTCTCATTTGATGGTAAGGGTCTCTGCCACAGAACGTCAGGCTTTTGAAAAACTCAATATTCACTGAGGGGCATCCAGAGTGTCCTCTCTCGTGACCTAGTTGTGTAGAAGACCGGAGGTTGATGGACAATTGCCAGGAAATCAATTTGGGACTCCCTGATCCCTCAGTCAGGGGGAGTGGCTTTCCTTCGAGCCATTCAGCTCTGCATTGGCCGTGTTTCCATTGGTGGCACTGGGGTGTAGTTGAGGGCCTCTCATGGTAAACTCTGTATGAGACAGATGGCCGTTATGCAGTGAACATCTGTGTGTGCCAGGTCTTTCTGTAGAACACATCTCCTGGAGCGCTACAAGAGATGCCATTGTCTGTAGCAGGTTTATAATACTTTGCTCATAGGTCTGTGAAGGCCATCATGACATTGAACAGTTGGGTGGATTTTTAACTGGACGAAGAGGCAAAAAGGGATTCTGGGAAGATTTTGTGATGACTATGACACATTTCTAGTATGTTTGTCTGCTTTAGTCAGTTCCACTCGACATCATGTTTATCGTGACTTCGGACAGCTGCAGGAACAAATAATGGGAAGGAGAAGAAAGATATTTAAAACATGATATGATGGATGTCCATCACTTTATATGAAACATTTAGACATGTACTTCAGAAAGGACCAACCCAGAATACCCCTTGTGTACACAATGTAGTTCTAACCATTTCAAATATAAAAACCTGAAAATGCTTCTATACATAAATACATGGTCATTTCTCTATATGAATTTGTTCATTTCTCCATACATGACCATCAGTGGAAAAGCTGAGTAGATGTATTAGCAAATGTTGGCTACATATTGTTATGGAAGTTATACAATCATTATTTAAACTGGGAAACTATCAACTGTATTTGTTTTTTGCGCTTGAAAGGGCAAAGATAGCAAAATTACTACATCAATCAAAAAACATAAAAATGTTTCATGCTTTGTGCTTTTACGACATAACTCTCAGCTAACGACTTTAAAGACGTGAGCAACTTACACTGTGCAGCACTTTATCTTGGCCATAAGCCAAAACGCTGATGTGATTTTACCTCTAAAAGGCATCTGCTGATATCTTAATCATACTCTGCACTTGAAGGCCCTATGACATGCATTGCTTCTCTAATGGGCCTTGAAATGCTTGAGTAAGTGAAGTCCATTCAGCATCTGTTGAAACCAATGGATTGAACAGAAGATCCTTGTACACACCTTCCATATCAATGCAGAACACAACTCATGAGTTGCAGAGTCAAAATACATAGGAATAATTCAAATGACTACTGTTCAACTTTGCAAGTAGTTTTATCTGAGGTGTTGCTCGGCTCGACACTTATATGGAAGTGTGGGACACTTTTGTGACCTTTCTTCCTGCAAGCCTCCCACAAATCACAATGTGAGCAGCCACACTGGGTATAAATCACACCGCACTATGAGACATTTTGTTAGTCTTTAACAAAAATACCCACATTTCATGGTAATTCACTTACGGAGATTGATGTGGCATGATAAAACATTCTGGTCCAACCT
Organism: Rhabdalestes septentrionalis; assembly: GCA_037832545.1. NCBI lineage: Eukaryota > Metazoa > Chordata > Actinopteri > Characiformes > Alestidae > Rhabdalestes > Rhabdalestes septentrionalis. The sequence continues at coordinate 10,359,938 of JBBMFX010000017.1, forward strand.
GCAAGGGCCAATTAAAATGTGGGTGTCATGTGATATTTATGAAGTGGGTAACCGGGAGAGCAGTAGCAGAAGGGCTCCTGGTCATAAGTCAGCCAAGATGAGAGGGTTTTGATCGAGGCAACACAGGCCTGATCCATCCCACATGAGCTGTAGCTATGGCACTAAGAACGAACTGCAGAATTCCTCATATATCCCGAGGTTAAGAAGGAGTCTAGCATTTGTGATGACAGACATGCGCATGAGAAAGTTTGTTATATGTTTTCACTGTCCCCTCTACACTCTTAAAAATAAAGGTTCCCTAATGCATCTTGACCATAATGTATGGTTCTAGGAAAAATGTTTATGAGGTATTGAACTTTAAAAATATAAAGGACTCATGGCAGGGAGTTTTCCTTGCTATTAAAAATAAAATAGATTTCTGTAGTGTATAAACGCTGTTTTAAAATGTCCTTTCCACGCACAATTTAATAGAGTCTAGTTACAGATTAACAGCAAATCCAGCACTTTTTTGATGTCACAAGAGCCAACACATTTTCACCTACTGCAGTTTAGCCCCGCCCATTCACAGTGAAAGTGTCTGAAAGTGTTTCAGGAGACCAAAAACAAACAGGAGACCAAAAACAAAAGCATAATACTCGGCAGCAAATCATAGTAATGTTCATTTACATATCTTAAAGCCAATAACATCCTGCTTAATTCTAAGAAAAAGAATAAACAGACATAGTATCGTGATTTTTGGTTTTGAAACATTAAACTGCATTAAATGTCATGTCTAGGAAAAAGTAAAATAAAAGAAAATTGTGTAATATAACCCGTTTAATATAGTTCTTCTCTCATACAAATCTCATTTACCAACATGGGTCTTTGAAGAACCATTCAATCAGTGTTTCTCTAAGGAACCTGACCAAGACCATCTATGAAATTGCTTACAATAATCAATTTTAGCATCATAATCTTTTTATTTTTTGTGTCACAAGATTATTTGTTCCATTTTTGGAGGTTTTGCTTTTTGGATAAATGTTCATTTCAGTTTTTTTTTAGGTGCTGGATGAACCTTTGTTTTCCTTATTGAATGAAATATCTGTCCTCACCCCCAGCTGAAGGCTGAAACCACTCTAAGAGCTTTTTAAACAATAGCCAGCATTGTGATGGGGCTGAGTTGTGTGCAATATGAATCCAGTGGAGGCCCCTGGAGAAAGACCTTGTTTTGAGAGAAGCCTAAATTCCTCTGCTTATTCAGCACCTCATCACATCTAAAGTCATTTTACTGACTAAATATACACATGCCAATCACCCAGCCAGCCTCAGCATGGTCTCAATACAAATATCATTAGAAATCATCATATATCCCTGGCATAAATGTCCCGGCTGCTACTAAGAGTTTATAAGCTACTATTAGGTTGAAGTACATTTCTGTATGACAGTCGTTAAGGTAAATTAGATTTACAACCAAGCTGTAGTGCAGTGTGTCATCAGTAGAGTGGCATGAAGATATTCATATGTTTTATTCATATGAAGATTCATACGTTTTTGTTGACGTATGAATGGATTGTAGCTCTGTGGCTACACAGAGAGTAGTCAGCTCCTCTCTGCCAGATGAGCCAGGAAACTTACTTATTTAGGCCAAGCAGCAGGAATATTCTGTATTTGCCTCAAAATTGTAACTCTAAAGGAAATAGATTAATTGAACTGACACTGATATGCACATTTTTTTATTTTACTTCCAAGTTTAAGTGGACAGAGAGGTTTGTATACTGACATTAACAACAATGAAGCTGACTCACTGCGCACCCATCAAAACCTAAATTCATTATTGGATTCATTGGGAGGGGTTCATGTATATCTAATATAAAAGTTGTGAGTATTTAAACAAACCTCGTGTATAAACGCACATACAAGTACATAGTGATTCATATGTATGTTGCATTTCTGTAATATATTCTGTAATTTTATGTGCATGAGAGTGTGTGGGTGTGTTTGTGTGTGTTGTATATTTATACTGGCATCTAAAAATAAATTAGCAGGGTGGGAAATGACCCCTGACCTGTCTATTGAGAGGAGATGGCACTGAAGCATTTGGAAGGAGGAAATGAGCTCATGAGGGAAATGAATTCATGGTTCTGTGGAAGCTGGTCATGGGCTCCTGATTTTAATGGATATGTGGCCTGCGCAGCTCCTTTTGATCCTTTAGCCCAAGTGTTAGACTCCTGCTTTAGATGTGCCAGTATCTCACCCAGAAAGGCTGGAGCTGTGGAGAAAAATATTTCAGAATATCACTGTCAAAAAAGTATCTTTCTTTTGTTCTCCATTTCTTTCTACATGATTTGAATACATAAATTGTTGTTAACATTTTGTGCCACTTTCGTAATGAACGAACCAGTAGAAATGCACCAAGATGACATATATTACATTTTTACTCCTGTAAAATGATAATTTTGGAATTTTTTATGATATGAAAAAACTTATGCTGATGATTTAATGAGTCATCAAAGTGGTCAATTTATTAAAAGAGTACTTGTCTTTAACTTAGAGTGTATGGATTTTGGAAGAGCTGCATCTTAGGACCTTCCGAACTCTCCAAACTGATGGAAGAGACTCAGTGTTAGCAAGCCTAGAGCTACTGTCTGAGCTCAAATTAACATAATTATTAAAGATTTCCTCTCGGGGAATAGCAAGATTAAAGGCAGGTATGTCATTCTTTTTTGCTCCTTGTAATTACTGCTCTACTTTAATTATACCTCAGATCCCAGGAGAATTTTTTTTTTCATTAAAATGCAAATTCTTACAAACAATTTTAAAGTAATTGCAGTAGTTATGCTAGAGGGAATAGCATGTGACTTTCCTGTTTCGCATACATTTATATTTTGCTGTATAAAGAGAGCCGAAGTGAGGCAGTCCTTGCCTTTTGGGAGTGTGTAGATGCAGTCTAAGCAAAGAAAGCCTCGTGGGTAAATATTGGCTTTTCAGCATGCTAAGAGGGCTTTTAAACTCCCATAACTTATTCCTCACATTTACAACAGTAGATCTGGAATCTCTCGGAAATGACCGCACTAAATGTGCCATAAGGCTTAAATCAACAGCCAGTAACATCAGTGAATTCATCAAAAGCTGAGAGCACCCAAAACCCACACGCTTCGTTGGCCAAATTGAAGGAGCCGAAATCCCAGATCAGGCTGATGTGTTATTGGTAAAGTTTGAGTTCAAGGTCGGACCTACTGTTAGATTTGGCATTAAGGTCTGGAGCATCCATGAATAAATGTCTTTTTTACCACGTAAGAGACGCTTGTTGTAACTGGCATTTGATGTACTGAGCTAATGTATTTAGTTCATGGTCAAATTAGGAAACACAAACAATGTGTAGAATAAAATGGAACCCATTCACCGCTGAAGGGACTTTAACCACAGTAGACAGAGCCAATCCAAGCATGTCTCTCTATCTCAGCTTGACTGTATGACCAATGTTATGGCAACTGGAAGCAATGGTTTTACTGACATAATTACCGTAGAGTCAGTTTATTGAATGGTGATTTTTCACCAGGGAGCTGAGTGCTCTGTGTTGCTCAAAGACCTGGTAAGTGGAATCTGTCAGTGAGTCATTTAATGATTTGATGATTTTAATCTGTCAGAGTGCCTGTACAATTTAATTCCACAGCAAATAAAATGCTAAAAAAAAAGCAATCAAATTAAACTGCTCTATTCAAAGAAATGCTGACTTTGATTTGCCTAACTACATGCTATAAAAGTTTCACAATTAGCTAGAAATAAGATAGGTGTAAGGAATCTCCCATTAGTTCAAAAAAAGCCTTAATTAGTATCAAAATATAATCATTTATTTTTAAATATTAATTTAATATATTTCAATAATGCCTTATTTTCATGGAATATTGACAATATCAAAATACTATCAATTAAATTGGACATGGTTATGAGGATGACATTCCAAAATTTTAAGTAAGTCGTTATTTTGGCATAAGAATTCATATTTCTGAGAACATATGTCTTTATTTTTTCTCTTATATCTGAAAAGAATGAACTTCTACACTGGTCAGATCATCAACATTCAGTTAATCCAGATAATCAGGGAGTAATATCAAATATCAGTGAATGTTAATATTTACATATAATTCAACTGGCAGGCTTTTATTATATTAAAAATGTTCACATGCATATTATACATGTGTGTATAACAACAGAAATGTGACATTAGGTTAATTGCAGAAGAACTACGGTGCAATCATCCACATTAATATATATAATCTCTAAAGAAAACAGAATTTATCTTCATAACAAGAACCCTACTGACTAAGCAGGATGAATGGAAGCTTTGTGTTGAGACTCTCAGATGCCTCCTGTGTCCTCTCATGCCACTCTGAATATCGAACACACTTCCAGTACAATCAGAGTAAAACCCTTGTGGAGCTTAGTGTGATGGTGACTGCTCTTTCAGGCATCCTTCACCTTAATGGATGCTCCAGAGCAAGAGCAAACAAACAAGCTAGAGTATACCAGCATTTGCATAACTGTTTCATGAACTGTGAGCTGTTGTATATTTCAAGAAATAGCTGTGTGAGAAAAGCCAGAGATTCAGAATGGGGACCTTAAAATGGTATGTAACCAATTTCCAATTTTATACATGGCATTACTCTACTTTTGTGCTTTAATCTACCAAACAGGCATTGCAATACATGTTCTCCCATTATTTCGCCTCTTCCTTGCACTTGTTTCTATAGGGCATCCATGTTCATGTAAAGAAAAACTAACAAAGTCATAAGAGAACATTTGAAAGGGTTGGCTTTCAAGTGCCTTCAAGAAATGGGCCATTACAAAGTACTTTGTAACTGCAGTGATAATATTACATCACTAAATATAAGTAATTAATAGAAATTAAATTTCTATGGCAAGAAACAATAAAATATTATGATGTGGAAGTTGTAGAAATTTTCAGGGCTCTGAGAGCCTGTTTACACCATGCATTAACATTTGGTGACTGTATCACATTGGGATATTACTTGAATGCATGAAAATCTATAAACACAACCAGGATTAATTCTTTTTGGATTATGATCAGACATCTCAAAGTATTGGAGGGGTGGCCACTGATGAATTTTGACCACATTCTGTCCATTCAAATGTCAATGGAATGAGCTCTCTAGGAATTTATGTCTGACCAGCAGGTTAGAGAATAAATATGGTGCATAATGAGAATGTTTTTGAAAGAACTGAAATGTGTTGATTTGCTTTTTCAATGGAAAGTAAAATTGCATCTGATCCAATCGAACTTGCTGTGCATGGTAGTGTAAATTGTAGAAGGCCTCTGTTGCAATGTAAAGTTAAAATATGGCAACTCTCCTTCAAAAAGTATAATACTGCTGGATGTGAAAAAAAGGTTTATTAAAGAGTCTTTGATATTCAGCTTCTAGTTATTGTGTGTATTCACTTGCAAAGCACGAATGGACATACCAAAAAAACACACTGTATAGTAATCAAACAGCTAATTTTATGTGCATCTCTTTAATCTGGAAACCAACTTGTTTATTATACTTCCTTTTACAGGATAAAAGTAAGAGAAGAGAAATACATCTGTCCAGGATTTTTCAGTAGTTTAAAAGATTTGTTATCAGCAAAAGTCAGTGGAGAATTTGGTTAAAATTAGTCAATCCATCTCTGTCCATCCATCATCTGAGATGATTACCCAGAGAGGGTAGTGTGGGTGTGCTGGAGCCTATCCTAACATTTATAGGGCAAAAGGCAGAGAAACATTCTGGATGGGTCCCCAGTCTATCACAGGGGATACAGACACAAACACATTCATGTTTTTGGACAATTTAGCATCTCCAGTTTGCCTGATGACTCCAGTTCGCCAGTCTTTGGACTGAATCAGGATCAGAATCAGAAAACTTTATTGCTTACGCAATGACTGCACAGACATACAAAAACACAAACGCTCAAAGACAAAAACAATATAAAATAATAAATAAAACAAAAAAATCTGCAGAAAAAACTCAATATGAAATACACTAGAATTTATACAGAAATCCTGGAGTATAAATCCTACAGAAAAATAAGTCAAGTTATTCATGGTGATTGAGATGTCATTGCACATTGTAGAAATAAGCAGTAACATTGTAGTGATTTTCACATGGTACGACTATTGCACATAATAAAATATTATGAAATGATTTGGCACCTATTAAGAAAACTTCACATGATACATACTGAACATAATGAAAATGTTTTAGCACCCGATATTGCACGTGGTAGCCTATAGAACAGTAAGGCAAATATAGATGCACATAATGACGATTAAAATCCAATCAGAAATTGCACAACAATGTAGCATCAAGTTATTGTACAGATTATCGTATGAATGTATGATGGGGGGAATAGACTGAGGGAGGAAACCAGTGTACGCAGCAGAAATCTACAAATACAAGGGGATGACATGCAAACAGCACACAGAGAGGACCCTCAGCGGCCTTGACTGGGAAGGTGGTCTCCTGCAAAAGTTTACTGAACCCTTCTACTAACTTCTTTCCACTTCTCTGCTTTTCAGTGAGCAGTGAGAGAAAACAGTTCATATCAAACTATTCCATGCCTTTTATCACCAGCAATAACTGCAGGTTCTAAGGGTTAGAGGGTAAACCTCAAATACGTATCAGTGAATTTAGAGTGACACTGAGAACTTTCCAGCAGTTGGTACCGTTCCGGCATTACGTTTTTTGATGAACTGTACATTGGTTGAAAGCCTCACCCACACATGGCACAAGAAAATGGCTTCTGTACAATATCAGACCGCCACAAGTAAAAGCTTAATTTTAAGGGCTATAACGCCACACATGGCTAAATCCACGAGGGATTGTTGGGCTCAGAGTTATGGAAAGCTAAACACTCTAAAAGGTCTTGGTTCTGCTTACTTTGGACAGCCTGAGTTTAATGAATGGCACTGATATTTCACTGGCCTTGAAACACCCATACACACACTTACATAGATTTGCCAAACCTTTCACACCAGGCACTTTTGAATATGATTAATTAAAGATAATTTCCTGTATTTTCTATTCATTTATTATATGTTAAGTTGTAATTAACAGTACCACAGGGTGTGGATGTATAGGTTTCTTGTGTAGCCACTTAGCAGCAGGTTTTCATTGTTTATTTACTTGTATGTCAATGAAAGAGCATACAATATGTCTCATTATATATTGTGGAAGAGTTCATATGTAAAAAAAATCAAACACATTTGCATTTATAAGGTTTGCATACATTTCAATAAACAAGTACTAGACAACAAATTACATTTTAACAAACGTATAATTTGAGGATTTTGCAGTTCACATTAGTCATCATCCTTGTGTCTGGAAGATAGTAAATTTTTTACTGCAATATAAACCGTTAACGTTCAGTCCCAATCCCAGCAGAGGTTCCATGCTTTCACAGCACCGCAAATTTCAAAATAATATTTCAATATATGATCACTGCGTGCTTTTGTCAGTTTTAACCATTCCATCAAGCAATATCTGAGGTTGCACTAAATCATTTTCACAATGTAGCACATTACAGTTTAGTCTGTTGCTCAGGCACACCTGACTGATTTGATCGGCTTATTACGAAGATCTTCATGAGCAGAATGAGATTAATAACTTTGGGCAGAACAGAGGACACTGAACTGTGAAGCACATGGGGAAGATTAAATGAAAAAAAGAAGAGAAAAAATGAAAAAATGAAAACAATAGAGAGAAACATTAAAATTGGATGAAAAGCTGTGTTTGGTCTTTCATTATGCGCAAAACTATAGTGTTACACTTTTGTGGTTTGTTGTTTTGTTTGTGTTTTAGTGCGATTTTCAGGTTTAGTACTGTTAGTAGTGGTTAGTGTCCTTTGGGAGTCTTTATGGTTGCCTGCATTAATTACCTCACCACTGTGATGGAGGACAGCAGCCACATCTATAAAACTTCACGGTCTGTTTACCCAGCAAGAGCCTCGTTTGCTTTTGCTGAGTTAATAATTCAGAGACAGATAAAAAAAAACTGTTAGATACTGAACAAGTCCCTTATGCACTGAGTTGGCTTTTCTGTACTTCCACCACTGAGTCAGTGTGTGTGTCGCACGAATGGTTGAAAGCACATTTTAAAATGATTTAGTGAGTCAATGAATGATTGAGCAAATGAATATATTTTCAAAGACTGAACACTGAACAGTACAAAACTGGACATAAGGTAGAATTGGATAACAAATTGGCACATTTAATAATAGCTTTAAAAGTACTCTTTAAATATAATACATTCTTGTATAACATAAACAGAAGAATATATATTTAATAGATTACTGTAACATCACTTTTCACTTCAACTGTTAATGCATTTCAAACAACATTAAGCAATAAAAAAGTTCTGCTAAATCTCGGCAGCTGATAAAGCTATCTCTATTGGTGTCAGAGCAGGAAAACATCATGTATAAATGTTTGATCTGGCAGGGAACCATGGCAATACAGAGAGCGCTCTCATGTGTGGGCTGAAAAGAGATTTTAACCTAATGCCGTAACTTTAACTTTCAAACACTTTCATGAAGATCAAGAGATCTCTGCAAATCTTGTTGAAGTCTCTTTATTTATCTGTTTTATGCACAATATATGTCCCAAGGTATATAGATAGTCCCACTAATTAGTGGATTCAGCTACTTTAAGGTGCACCCATTGCTGACTCAGGCAATCAATTGCACAAGACTTGTATAATATCTATAGAAATGCACTGCTAGAGAGGTTTAAAGCCACTCAGCAACAATTCAATACATTTGGGTTGAAAAGGAGAAGTGTCTGTGATCCAGGACCAAATTTATAAAAGTTACACGAACCTCTTCAAGTTCTCTTCAAGAACCAGGTTCAAGAACTTTTAAAGGTTCTTAGCATAACAAAAAACATTCTTTGCCATTTTAAAGGTTGATCCAAGAAACTGTACATTATGTGGTTGTTCAAATCTCATTAAAAAAACCTTCTTTTTAAAAACAGAACCAAATGTGGCTCTTTTGAGAACTATGCTAATGATCTTGAGGCTGATGAACCACATATGAGCAGGGGGGTTACTGTAATTAGCTCTTGAATACAGCACACTGGATGTAGCAAAGTAGCAGGCGGAACTATTCTGTGATCCTGTGTTGTTATTATTATTATTATTATTATTATTATTATTATTATTATTATTATTATTATTATTATTATTATATAATTATCCTGGATGGTTACAAAGCATGCATTTTCTCATGAATACAGCCTTTTTACAAGTTAAGTGTGAAGAGGAGATGCCTGACCCTCTGCTTCATGTTAGATATGGCTGTTCTCTCAAAGTTTTGGCTGAATGATAAATGTACATTTACACACCAGACATTACTTCTTCCATTCAATGTTTTGAAAAACTGCACTGTGCTTCCTTACCACTTGAGGGTTTTAAATGATAAGCTGCATTAATTTCCAAATGCTGCGCTCTGCTTGTGGTCTTTGTATCCTGTGCAGCTGTGCAGACAGGATGGTAAAAGCAGGCCTTTGTTTATGCAGACATCCACCACGTCCCCGCATCTTTTTAATCCAAGGAATTATGACTCGTGAAATATCTGTCTAGAGACGGAAAGCAATAAAAACAAAAAGCAGCCAGTGTTTTCACTTAAGCGACTAAGGGAGATCATTTCTAAAAACCAGAGAACATTCCGTGTGAAGAATGCACTCTTCTCATGCTTTCTCATGCTTATATTCTCATATGTTCCATCATTCACTCAGGAGAGGGGCAATTAAAGTCTATAATTGCATCTGAAATGCTTTTACTCAGTTAAATTACAGCTGGAACTTGAGACCCATTCACAGACAACTAAAAGAAAAATCATCTCGCATTGTTAATAAGCACATTCATTATGCTGCTCCATGGTTAAGCAAGAATGAGTGGCTTAACCCCTAAAATCCTCAGGGTTATTACATTCTTAGATTTTTGCAAGAACATGAGCCAAGATGGCAAAGAGACTGAAAAGTTTTAGTTTAAGAAGAATAAAGGGACAAGACTGCCCTTCCCTGTTAAGGTATAACCAGTTTAGATTTGTTTACTTCATAGACATTTACTGCATCTGAAATATTGTCTCCCCAGAACACCCAGTTCTTGGTTCTTTCACAACAGGGGAACAAAATGGTCTTAAAAATGTCAAGTTACACAAAACTATTCTGACTGCTATCTATAGACAAGGTGGGTCATGTTAAGCTGGTCATTTCCATTGTAGGCACGCCATGTTTTAAGTAATAAATAAAACTAACTATATGAATAATAACTGTTTTAAACTGTGTGTACATGCTATTCATGTATATAAAATCAGACACTTGTGGAGACAAGGTGTGTTTGGCAGAAATGTGAATGCTTACATTACCTCTCCAATATTTACATTGCAGTCTGGACAGTGTAGGAGTATCATCCCTGCTCTCCTTCCTGCAGACTGATGTTTGATTCCCCCCAGGCAAACACACCAGTGAGCAAGGACTCTGACCATAAGATCACCTCACCTCTGTCACATCATTCTGGATAAAAGTGTCTGCCAAATGCTGTAAAAGTTATTTGAATTCCACCAGCAGCATCTTGACACAGTAATTAAAAAAAAAAAAAATTTGCCAGCTTTTTTGTAAAAAAAAACAAAAAAACAACAAAAAACCAAATGTAAGTTTGTTTAAAAACAAAGAATTAAAAGCAACTTCTTCACAAAAATCTCAATTCTTTTTTTTTTTTTTTACATTGTGGTCACTTAAGCTGTTAACAGACTTGAAATCATGGTTTGCTTTATAACTGAGTAAAATATGCATCAAAATGTATAAAACAACTTCAAATAGCTGTATATCATTTCAAAACAAGCATGAAAATCTTTGGGAATGAAGTTTGACTAAAATTAGCATCCTGTTCGGATGAGTCTATTTGAATCCCACCAGCAGCATCTTGACACAGTAATTAAATATAACAAGCACTTGCAACAGGCAGAATTTATGTTCTCTCTTGCTCAAAACAACACAACACGATTCGAGTCTCAGTGCCCTACTTAAGATCATGCGGTTTTCATAGCAGATCCCACTGGTTGGTTTATTTATCTCTTAGACCACCGACACGGCTGAAAATGCCTCATGATGAGTAAGGAACCTCAGAAGCCTGTACATTCACACTCTTCTGTCTCATGAAAGCATGCTAGGAGCTAGTCATGCACTCAGGATCACATCCGTTGCTATTGATTCATCCGTGATTTAGCATGCCGGGAGTTACTCATGTCCACACAAACATTCGACTCACCCCAGTGGTGACTCCAAGTAATTTGCAAATTAAACTGTTTTGTTTCAAAGGCCCTGGGTATCTATCATGTGTAAATTATATTCACAGTATTAACAAATACAGGACTTCCGGGCCCCTCCGTTTGACTTTCAGACCATTGTCTGAAACAAATGGTACACACATGTTGGAGTGTGTTGACATTGTTGAATAAGCAAGGTGTCCAACACATGTGAGCTGCACTTCTTTGGTCTAATGTAGAAGAACAGCCATTATGGGTCACAGATGTCCTTCGCATGGTTCATTTGGTGTTGATGTAGTATTAACTCCACTGTTTTAGCAAACTGAATGATGATTTATGGTCAGGGCACATGACTGAGGCAAGGTTTTTTTCTTTTTAAACTTGCCTCACACATCCAGGTCACTACACCCTCGCCTGCTTAACAAGGGCTTTGTGACAAAGGGTGAGCCCAGTAGCACTGTATTTAACGTGCCTGCATGTGTTTTGACTGTAGTATTGTATATTGGTTGCAAAACTGCACATCTGCTGGGGTCGGCACAATTTTTTTCCATTTGAAGTGGCACAATGGCATGCACAGGCTCTGCTTTTATTACATTATTTCAGGTCCTATAGCACAAATGTGCACAGTGTGGGGTCTCCACGCCTGGAACTGGAAAACCCTGGCTTAAACAGTCTGCATGTTAAAATGATTCTCTACATGCATAAGATCTCCTAAAAATCCTAGCACCAACAAGAGTTCTGCTATTCTCAAAAAATCTTTTTTTGGTAATGAGTGTGGTGTAGTTTAACATTTCAAGGGTATACGTGTTATTTAAAATTCGTCTCCACACATGCGTGGTCAATTGTGTGTAAAAAGATAGGGACATGCACATTTCATACAGGCATACTCCCACAAATTACAAAAGCAGTAACCAGAAAAAAAAGCAATGCTGATGCAACCTCTTTTTTTTCCATGTCTGTGTGTCACATATGCAATATGAGAAGTAATAAAGTAAAGTATTAAAGCCAGAAATAAGCAAACTGAATGCTAATCACTGAATATTCGGGCAATGGTACGTTTGATTCAATCCAGTAGTAGTATGGTTTAGTTGTGTAGGGAAAGTTGCTCCTGTGTTGACCTTTGAAGTCTTTGTACTTAGCCTCTGTACACATGCGCAGACGGCAGAAATGTCTTTGATGTAAAAGATCAAACCTGCCTTTCATGTTCCTTTTAATACTTCCTTCAGGTGTTGGAACTGTAGCTGCAAAACACAAATCAAACAAATGAATACCGTATGGTACAGTAAATAATGACTGAAGCAAATTAATTGTTCTGATTATTGCTCTGAAAGAAGGGGTGAGGTGTAGGTGTGAACAGAGCCCTTTTCTGTTTTTACTGTCTTTCTGCTTTTAGCTAGGAACACTACAGTATCACTGCATGTCCATCTACACTGCTAAATGTTGCTTGGGTTGGACATATGGTTCTGCAAAAACTCTTTAATTGTTACAGGTCCTTATTTAAACTTTAACAAACTTTATTCACTCTCACATCTCATTTACAGTAACAGTTGTTCAAAGAACCATTCATTGAAAGGTCCTTTGGGGCAACATCATCACTCCAAAAAATACATTTTGGGTACCTTTATTTTTAAAAGTGCATTTTGTTGAGTGTGTTTTGAAAGCTTTTGCCTAAGCCTCTCTTGCATTTAACTTCAGTACAGGTCGAATGTCTAGACAGATCATCTTCAGTGGACCATCTTCCTTGATTAAAACATGGTGGTGTGTTTCTGGTGCAGGGAATGAATAGACTCCCGCTGTGCAGGCTACACAAGAGCAAACTCCGAAAACCCACAAGTGCCTGAAACCTGTGCAGAATTTATATATACTGTAATTCAATTGTGGACATAAAACACAACATACGGTTTGCGGTTATTGAACTTTCAGTGTCTTGTCTGGCTTCACTTTTGATACAGCAGCCAAGAGAAGTTAGAAAAGTTTCATAAGGCCACACTGTAATTCAACAAGTCTGAAAGCACTAGGAACAGGACTCTTTCACTAAGACAATGCCATGAGGTCCCGAGTGTAAATCAACGCTCAATGATTTGTCTGTGTTTTACTGGGCAACAACAAGGTTCAACATTTTCTCATTCCCAGTAGCACAGCAATCACCATTCATCAAGAAGGCAATTATATCTCTCCTGTATTAGAACAAATCTGAAACTACAATATATCCTAAAGGTCATCCTGTACCTTTCACATGTTTAATTCAATTGCTTTCTGGAAGGTGTAAGCCACCTCTTTACTATTCAAATATGGACTAGCCCATGAAGACACAAGATACATAACCACAATTTTTTTTAAAAAGTCACACATATAGTCACTGATGGAAGCCCAAACTGTACGCCACTTTATCTTTTATCAATGGCGAGTGAATAGAAACTTCAAGGGTGAATCAAAGGCTAAATAGGTGGAGGATCAATTATTCTAACAAGCCATCTCTGTCTACTCAAAGGTGTAAGTCTGGGTAAATTTTTACCCTGTGAGGAATTTCATATTCATTTCATACTTAATGACAAAAAACTCTGGTCTTGAAAACAGTCAAACCAATGCATCCCCTATCTATGAGTATAAACTGATTACAGGATGATACAAATGGACAGCTTTTTGTTGTTAAGAAGACTTTTAGTATTAAAATGCAACTTTACTTGCATTTCTTTCATGCATTTCACACATTTCCCAATATGAGTAGAGTCATTTATCTCAGCTGTTCATCTGAACAGATGTCTCTTCAATGCCAGCCAGCGAGCCCAGCTCTGATCTGAAGCAGCTCTGTTCTTCTTCAGATTCGCTGATGTTCTGAAAGCTAAATGCTTTGCACATGCTCAGATCTCTAACTGAGGAGTCTCCAGAATAGGCTCTGCCAGCTGGAAAAATGTTAAGCTGAACTTTGATGAAAGGGAGTTTGAGTTTACATCCAAATGGTACATTTGCCAAGCTTTAACTCAAATTTAGTGGACATGACTGAGCACCTATCTGTGGATACTTCAACAGGATTAAGCATGTCAACGGGATGGGTGGCTCATCTCTACAATCAGCAATCATCTCTATTATCCTTACTCCTCACACTCAATAGGCTCAGTGGCATCAGAAAGTTCAGGGAAAATATTATATTTCACATGAAACCGAAATGCTCTGGACAATTTGGCATCTTCAATGATTGGTAGAGTTCCAAACCACAACTATGGGTGTGTTCTATTGGAGCATTGTAACGTCAAATGCCTCAGAGGCTCTATGCTCCCAGACCTGCTGAAACCTATTTTCAGATTAGGTTCCTTGAGAGAGTAGTGGGTTGAATAACACTACAGGCCTGGCAGACTGGGGCCTACCTAGGTCAGCTACTGCTGAGGGCCAGGGACTGCTGGGCCAAGCCACCACTGTCAAAAGCACGAAGGTCAATCTTTTTGATATAGGTTCTGTCGCACCTATGAACCCACGCATTGGTGTCACATATCTAACACTTGCGCCCATCCCCTTCCTAGTGTCCGTGCCTATTAGTGACACTTTACAATCCTTTCGACACGTCGGTGTGGTATGGATGCCAGAGATCTTGCAGAAGGTGTAGCCACTTGACAGCACTTCAGATTTGCATGATGGATGAATGTGGTGGCTGGCTGTGATGGCTCGTCTGGCCTAATGGCTCCCCCAGGACTCCAATCAGGCTCTGCATGGATGAATAACGAGCTGCATAGCCGCACTTCGGCCGTCCTGCGGGGGAAACCTGCAGCACCCTGTGCATGTGATGCAGTGGGGCCACTTTCAGAAAGACGGCATATATAATGGGCACTGAATGAAAGAGAGAGCCAGGTACAGTGAGGGGGGGCTCTAAATTTAAAGCAGAGCCTGACCTGTCAGTGTGCGTGCACTGAACAGGTAGCTAAATCTATAGTGAAGGAAAGCGCAAGGTGTGCTGCCTTTGGCTCAAGCTACACGTTTAAAATCATTGTGGTTTATCCAGAAATAGCTCCAGAAAGTCCAGAAAGAGGATTATATGTAGTTGGAAGAATATGTCTGTGGCTTGAAAAAAAATCCATGCTCTAAGAGCTTGGCTGGGCGGAGGTGCGTAGAACAAGCATGGTGAGATTTTGATGGGTACACAGTAGAGCCTCAGAGTTGGACAGGATAAATGATGAACATTCGGAGTGAGCAGATTTTTGTGGTCATTTAAACAAAGAGTCTGATCTTTCACTTTTTGGCTCTGGACTTGCCGATTACACTTAACAGATGGCTGAGAACACACAGGACCAACAGAATAGACCACGATGCCAGCATCCACATGCCGTTATTCCTCGGGGCTGCGTTTCTGAAATGAAGCATGAAAATCAACAATATTTGGTATGAAAGTGGGAAAAAGGAAGAAGCTGAGCAGCTCACTTGGTGACATACAAAGAGGAGTTAATTGCTAAAGTGTTGAAAGGGAGGTACTCCAATTTCATTAGATACCATTATGTCTCCAAAATGGAAAAGTTATGGGAGACGATTTTTTGGTGTCAGACCAAATGTTTTCATAATCTGACGATTCACAGGGATACAAGGTGAAGTTTGTGTCCACAGTTCATTCATTAATCTCTTGGGAAGGAAGATTAGAGAAAATTAGGCCTTCGGAATAAAAGATTCACACACAAAAATGGAATGAACAGGCATCAAGTGTAAGATCGACAAGTTTAATGAATTGTGTCTTTGTCTTAGATAAGTCCAGCTTCTTAGGCCGGCAATCAGCTGTATCTGAAGGACATAAATCATGCTGTCATCACTCCTCATTGAAGTTTTCAGTGGTGTAATTACTGCTTTGAGGCATGCCGTCTAACATCATTAGGGGTTGGTGCTCATGGACAAATGAAAATATTTCAGGGAAACATGAAACAACACAACTCATTTCAGAGCCAAAACCACAGACACAAAGCTACAGTCTGACCAGGACACTCTGCTGTCTTCAAAACACAAGTCACAGAATGGTTTATCTGGTATGATTTCGTAGAAGAACCATCTATTGCTCTTAACAAACCTACTAGTGGACGAATCTTTAAATAACAAATTTTAAAATGGCATCTGAAAGTGTGAGAAACATTTTTAAAAGCTTATAAGGAAAATTTTGTATCCTGCAAGCCAAGACCCATTTAGGAAAACGTGCCGTTCACAGAGTGGTGTACATGTGTCCTGCAAGCCACAGTCAATAACTTTTGCTTTAATTCAAACATACTGAAGCACTGAATGATTCAAATATTTCACACAGTGTATAGTTCAAAATGTCCCTACAGAGAGAAATAGAGACACAGGGAGAGAGATTGAGAGAGGGATGAGAGAGAATGAACCCCTCTTCAAAAAAGCAGAACCTTTACAGTAACAGCAGTACGCAGTGACAGATCTGTGTTTTGAAACCTAAGGTCGCAGGTAAACATTAACTTATAGAGTTTACATGCATATACAATATATTCAAGCCTCTACCACAGTGATAACATCACTGGATTTAGTCTACAGCACTGTAATCATACGACAAAGGCCCCATCAGGTCAGATCATTTTTATCATGGAAGATACCATTGTTTGTGATTACTGACAAGCTGTCCATGCAGTACCAATCTGTGTTGTCTGTAATGAGTTTTCTTTCTGAAGAACATTATAGTTGGCTAAATTCACTCAGTGATAAATTCTGTCTTATAACTGGCAAAATATTTCATTGCTGTAATCGTATGGTCACACATGATTGTAAGTAATCCTTCATTAATTTATTTGTGTTCTGGGAAATCTCAACCTCATCCCTGTCCAAGTGACCGCAGTCGTCCCTAGAGAGAGGAACAGGTGGTCGAGTTCTCTGTCATCTTCCCCATCACTTAACATCAGCAAAAACGCACTCATTTTGAGCAGCTGAGTTTTTCCTGGGCAATAACAGATTCACACACGAGACTATGTCCCCTCTGGTCCTTTCTCCAGACACCATTCAAGCTCTCTCTGAATTGATGTCCAGCTGTCGGCACAGCCCAAAGAGTGCAGCTTGTTTGGATGCCTGCCACCAATCAATCTCGACGCCTTACGACTCACACACACACACACACACACACACACACACACACACACAGAGTCCAGAACAGGGCAGTCCAGCTGTGACTAGAGGAGAGAGAACAAAGAGCAGAGAGAGAGAGAGAAAGAGAGAGAGAGAGAGAGAGAGAGAGAGAGAGAGAGAGAGAGAGAGAGAGAGAGAGAGAG
>JBBMFX010000017.1:10401333-10418869 GCA_037832545.1 Rhabdalestes septentrionalis
GAAACTAATGCTGCGTGTGTTCTACACGGACTACTTAAAGCGCTACACGCGCGCGCTGACACACACACGTAACCACCCACTACGCTGCCCCGTTCGCATTTATGCCCCCCTTAAAACACACTGACCCCCCCTCGGCTCCCCTGGTAATTTTAGTCTAGAACCGCCACAGTCCGGGAGTCACAATGATGGCAAGTCCAAGTTAAAAGGCAGCTTCTGCAAACTGGAAGTTTAAGTGCTACTTTTCCTTCAATGAGTTTAAAGGCAAAAATGTTTATGTGACATGCAACTTCTGCCCAGGAGAAAAGCGTCTCTCTGCGTAGGTGATTAGTGTAAAATGTTTTATATTTATTTTATATTAAATTTGATTTATTTTTTAAGTAAGGCAAAAATTACTTTTATAGTGATGTAACTCAGTTACTAACGCAGTTACTTTATGTGAGAAGTAACTAGTAACTATAACTAATTACTTTTTTAAAGGTACTTGCCCAAAACTGCTTATAAGAAAGTTTCTCACAGGGACATTGCTCTTACCGTCATGGCCAGCAGCTTGCCGTAGGTAAGGTGTGCTGGGATGTGGTCTGGTTTGGCTCTGAGCGACTCCCTGTACCAGTGCGCGGCCTCCGACAGCTTGTTCAGCCTCATGTAGGCCTCTCCTGTGAAGGGCAGAGACAGGGGTCAGGGCAGCAGGTTAAAGGTTATGGAAGCACACATCCCCTTCTTTGTTTTATTTTGAGATCCTGTGACGGGGGCAGGCAGTCATCCGAAAGTGACCTGCAGCAAGTCAGGATGACTGCGAAATGTGATCCGGTAGCATTCCGTAAAGGTTCATTGAATCGTCCAGCCTAAATCCAGTCTAGTCACTGCACTGCTTTATTAGCACAAAAAGTACGCATACTATCAAACTTCACCACTGAATGACAGCATTTATTTGTTATATGTTTTTAAATAAGAAAAAATTGCTTATAAATAGCAAATAATGTATAAAAACACAATACAATAGAATGTACTGTAATAAACTTGTTTCATTAAGTCTAATGTACAGCATTTGCCTCAGAGATCAGACGGCTTAAAGACGCTTCAGCTGCTATAATTCTGGCAAAAGTTTTGAGGTAATCCTCAGCTGCCTTCATATCCACACTCGCTGCCTCACCACGCCTGTCAACCGAGTGAATACTGATCCTCTTCTTAAAATTCAGCCCCGACTGGCTGTAAACGGCTGATGAATTAAGAGAGTATAGTTTCCAGGATATGCATATATATATTTGATTAGTATTAGCAGTCAGCTCACCATACAAGTATTAGTAATTCAGCACACCACACAAAGTCCAATAGCCTTAAAAACGAAGGTAACAAAAGGTTTCTTCAACAGAATTAGTCAAGATCCTTTCAATGGATGCTTCTTTAAACTAGTGTTTCTAAACACTATTATTTAACTGGTCCAGGACACATCCCAATCAGCTCATTAACAGATCCTCACTGAGTTAAAGTGGCAGTGTTAGGGCAGAATGCCTCCATGACCAGAGTGAAGAAACTGCTTTACTCAACCATATTTTGAGGTGTGATCCTGCTAAGGATTCTTACAAAAGCTGAAAAAAGGCAATTAAACTGTTTTGTGCACTCTCAAAAAATGACGATGCTGAGTTCTAGGCACACCTTCAATTCATTGAGACTTATTTGTACATTTAAAAATGTTATTCTCATATTTCAATTACAAAATATCTTCAAAAGAATCATACACTGAAACTCTAGGGAGCTACAGGTTCCCTTCTGGCATGAAAACCCCCATTTGGGAAGAGAGCAATGACACCTACAGTAAATGCCATGACAGTGTATCAGCTGTTACAATTAGTAACCATTCATTCTCCTTCATGAGTCTACTTAGGACCGAATGCCATCAAACTGTTCTCCTTTAAAAAAACATCCCACCTAAACAATGTCAGCTGCACAATTCATGTGACTGATCAAACAGGTGTTTTTTTTTCAACTCCATTCCTGTGAATTAAATAAAAATCCTGAAACCAACAACTGCCACTGCAACGCCTAAACCATCTAATCCCTCAAAATGAGAGCGAGTGAACTTGGGGTGTGAGAGAGGGGAATGGAAAGAAGAGGAATTAAGCTGATGGGTGATTTCCACTGCAGCTTGTTTTACACTGACCTCAGTGTAACTGTCCCCTGTGGGGATGGAATAGAGGCATGTCTGGCCCAGGGCTAACCCTGTGCTTAGAGAACCAAGCTTTAAGGCTTTTTTTTAATGACATGACCAAAAACACACATTCTGATCCTTCACATATCATCTGACACCAGCCTCCAAGCTGGCCCAGCACCTGCAATAATAATAATAATACACTCCTCTCACTTTCGGGATTATTATGGGGAACTCGATGGCACAGCCACTAAAGTGCGACTACACGGCCAAAGCAATGTTTTCAGTGTAATTATTGCAGAAATAATAAAACTATAGGTTATGTGACTAAGCTAAAGTTTCACTGAAACTTCTACCCTGGGTCACGACCCCATCCGCACCTCATGTCCTACTGAGCTGTACAAGAGCATGCAACTCAGATAAAACCACTGGAGTTAAAATAACTAAGGGATCAGTGCCAATTATTGTAAAGATAAGAAACTGGAGATGCTGCAGATGGCTTGAGGATTACGTCTTAACCTCCTTAATCTTGACGTAATAGGACATTTCATCCAATTAGGATTAATTAATTTGCTCTCTATTTCCCATGGAAGGATGAGGTGTACTTGCATGAATCATCAGCTACATCTGATAATGGTTGAGCACATAATTTCCCTAAACAATGATGGATTTTTAATGATTAAATGGTTTCCCATCTATCATATTATTCCATTCATTTTGAATGAGAAAGGTCTTTGTTATTGAAGGCTGTAGGGTAACCAATTTACTAAAATGACTGAAATCTAATGCCAGGATGAATAATTCTAATAGGGACTTCAAAATACATCCATCTTGTTTGATTAGCTTCACATAAATGCAGAGAACAGCCTTAACTTTAAAAAATATACAGTGTTGCCTTGACTTACAAGTTTAATTCGTTCCGTGATAGAGCTCGTAAATCAAATTACTCACATGTCAAATAAATTTTCCCAATTGAAATGAACTGAAATGCCATTCATCTGTTCCGGACACCCAAAAAACACCGCATTCTGTGTTATATGTTTTTAAATAATAAAAATATGCTTATAAACAACAAATATTTTATAAAAACACAATACAATAGAATGTACAGCAATAAACTGGTTTTGTTAAGAATAATGTACAGCATTTGCCTTGGAGATCAAACGGCTTAAAGATGCTTCGGCTGCTTTAATTCCGGCAAATGTTTTGAGGTAATCCTCAGCTGCCTTCATATCCGTGCTCGCTGCCTCACCACACCTGACAACTAAATGAATGTCAGTCCTCTTTTTAAATTCCTCAAACCAGCCCTGTCTGGCTTTATAGCCTTTATCAACTCATTCTATTCAGTAAGGTGCAGAGTGTAGAAGAGCTATGCTCATACTGCTTCGCCAAAACAACTAAATGCCAGGTGGTTTTTCTCATTTCTTTCTATAATTCCATGCATTATCATCTGCGTCTTCTCAGCACTCTCCTTCGCACTCACCTTATTTGGACACATGGATGGAGGAACAAACTTTGCAAAATAATTGCAAGCACAAATGCTCAAATTTTCGATCCTAAATCTAAACAAAAATCGTCCGAGAAATGACTCGTATCTCGAAAAACTTAAGTCAAGGTACCACTACATATATAAATACCTTGGCAGTGTGTCAAACAAATGTTCAACACTAGAATACATATATAAATACAAATCAACAATATTCTTTGTTTTTTCCTTTATATTTATTATAAGACTAAGATTTTTACTCTAAATTGCTCAGTCACTCTGGAATCACCTATAATTGCGCATCTTTCTGGAACTGAAATGTCTTGCATTTAAAAAATCGTACAAGAATCCAGTTACATTAACTGCTTTGGGTGTAAACCCTTTTGAACACTGACTGAGAGACGTTTTTTATGTACTTTGTTTATTTCCTTCTTCTGTGGTCACAACAGGAAATACTATCTAACTGACTTCGTATTTGACTTCCCATACTCATCTATATGGAAGCTATATGTGTGGGTGACCAGTTGAGTGTGGCTGAGTGTGGTTGCAGTGCAGCAGTTTTTGGGGTGAAAGTGTACTAACTTGAGCTCAGGCTTACAGCAGGAGAATTATAACTGAGATACAATTAAATGTGACACAAAGTCTATAGTGCTGAAAGGTACGTTTGTATGCAGTCAAAATGCATTCCAGAAACTTAAGTTGCAAAAACGAACCTGATTAACACTGAAATTCCACCCACAACCTCTTGTCCAAACTGGCAAATATTCTACAGTCAGAAAGTGAGTCGGACAGGAAAGGTTATGGTGATTAAAAATGATCACAAGACCATTTACCAAAAGACATATTATTCAAGTAAAGTAAGAGGACATCCATACCTCCCCAGTGAATGAAGGACTTTTCAAATAAGCAAAGGACTTATGTCTAAACACTACACAGCAGAGCACAGAAGTGTGGTGGAGAATCTGAAGGCATGATAAGCAGAATGGTCAAGATTTTGGCTCCCTCTCTACATGCACTTGACCAAGCAACATTTGGCTTAAAGTGTGTTCTGGGACTTTCTGGAACCTGGCCCATGAGAGTTAAGCAGAGGAAGAGCATAGGGAGAGGAGCCAAGGGAAGAGAGGAAGCACTCTGAAAAAATAAGCCCATGGGAAGACAGGAAGTTGGATCTGAGTTGGATTTTATATAATCGAATATATAGAAATCAATACAAGACCAACATGGGCTACTGCAGCAAACTGCAAAAGTACAAACCCTGTTACTGCAAGTTGAAAAAGAAAGAAAAAAAAAACCTCTAATGAACTGCGCTATCTGAAACTATCTTGAATCGAAGACCTGCTGTACGTGCCAGCACGAACAAGTCAATAATATAGATCCTGTGAAGTTCTTGGAACTGACTCTGTCAGAGGCAAACTTATGAGGAATTAATGGGTTTATCACATTCAGAACTCAAAGTAAAATGCCAAATAGAAAACAATACACCTCATCTCATAAATCATGCATTCCCTTCAGCTGGGGAAAATGAGCTACTCACCCATCATGTTGTAGAGGCTCTGAGGAGCAAACTGCTTGGGCATTTTCTGTATAGCTTCTTTATACACGGACAGGGCCTCCTGTGACAAGAACATTGAACAGTCAGCAAATACAATAAACGTTTATAAGCCCAGATCACGTAAATGCAGCTCACTGTCTTTAGAGACAGCGTATTGAGCGTTGGGTCGTTAAGGGCCTTCCCGGTGCAGGAACTTTTCAGGAAATCCGGTTTCCACCACAGTCCCATGGGCTGATTTTAGTTTCAGGAACCTTTTTGCTGGTGTTGTATTGGAGGTATTTGATGGTGTGAAGTAACTGGTGTAGTTTGCCAGACAGAAAATCACTAATTGGTCAGTTGTAAGCATCAAAGGACCATTTCACCATTTTTAACCGAGAAAGTGCGAAAACATGAACGAATTAAAATGTGAATAAAAATTGAAAAGTGGATCAGACTACATGTGTTAAGCCTTGTTTAATTATTGAGAAAAAAATCTAAACTAAACCAAAATCCAAGGAGCACCACAACAAACGAGGATCAAGCAGGCAAACACAAAGCCAATGTGAAAGGAATGTAAATCAGGATGCTGATGTGACGGTGGTCTGGGCCTTGGCTCACCTCCTGATGGCCCTGTTCATGTAGCAGCTTGCCCAGGTTGTAGAGGCAGCTGGTGACTGAGCTCTTGTGTGCATGAGGGTCTTTCAGGTTCTCATCTGGGATGTCTGCGCAGGTGAGGAAGGTGCGCTTGGCCTCATCCAGACGGCCCTGGTTCATCAGGATGATGCCTGTGTTCAAGTAGGCAGCTGAGCAAGTGAGGAAGAGTGAGGCCGAGGAGGAGAGACAGGAGAGGAGACAGAATAAAGTGTGAAAGTCCATTAGCATACAGGGTTAGGGTAATTAGTCTCTTTGGGGCTTGGAGAAGTTCCCCTGCTGATTGCCTCAAATGAATTGGCAGCCTGGCCTGTGGGGCGCCAATATATATTCACCACTCGGCGGCTGGAGTCAAATGTGAAAGTGCCGAGATGTATTGATTGCATTGGCAGGATAGTATCTGACAGCCATGATGGACTACACATTGCACTCCCAATTTGTTGTTTGCTATTTTCTGCAGCCGCTCTTATAAATGACTCTCTGTCTGTGTTGCCTGAGGTTGATCCATCTTTATTTCAATAATTCTCTGGGAACTTGTGCTAGAATTCAGGAAAGTGCTAGAATTCAGAAGCATCTAAATGTGAATGTTTTTCCACACTCTCTGTTCAAGCCTAATGCCCCATGAGACTCTTTAAAATTTCACACCAATACTCATCAAATATTCATTTTCAAAATACACACTAAACCAATATTTGAAGCTTTTTTTTTGCCCCCTATCTACTTCCATTTTAATGAGGGTTTCAGTTCACACTGGCTGCCCTAAACATGCGAGTTGGTTCGATTCAAACAGGCCCATCAGAAATGTGTAGAAAATCCACATAGATTCAGTCAAATCAGGCCCACTTTCAAATTAGACACACCTCCACTTTCTATTGTAGGCTGAACTACATTTGAAATAACGGTTCATTTAAATATCAGGATCGCATTGGAGGGGTAGCTGAACAGTAGAAAGTGACCTGTGCATTATGAGGAGGACTGTACTCTACAACAGCAAAAACAGAGCGGGTGACTGAAAATATGGTGGTAGAGAAACTACTTTAACAAACAGGTACTTGAGTATTTACATTATTCAGGCCGGCTCTACACATTTGTGAGTATCCTAAAATAACACGAGGGTATGTTATTTTAACACAGGCTCGCATGACGACAACAGTGTTCAGAGCAGGCCAAACTGCTTAGACTTTTTGACCTGGATTCAACTGGAATCAAGCATAATTTGTTTAAGTGTTGACATTGTGGGATTTGAGAGAGTATCCAGAAATCCAAGTAGAGTCATTTATTCAATAATGCTGGAGTAATGCCAAACACACACATACACACACACACACACACAAACATCCACTTATTTTCACACACAAACACACACGTCTGAGTCTGCAGTTGCCTGGACACAGTCACGATTGTGGGAGCTTGAAATTGTCAATAGAAAAAAGAGAAAGTGCACTTACAAGCGAGCGTTGGCCTGCTCCCAATAGCCAGCTTATAGTAGTGGAGAGCTTCAGAGAACTTGTTGTTCTCCTGTAGCAGCAGACCCCTGAGACAGACACACACACAAAAAGAAATGAGACAAAGAAGAAACAGCTCAGCGCTAATCATCAAATTACTTGCAGGTCTTTTTTACTGGTCCGTGTGTTGACTCCTGACAGATGAAGAGAGTCTGGGTTTGGTAGCACTGTGCCAAATGAATTCATGTACCTCTTACCAACATTAATTAATGACCTAAAGGAGCGATTTGTTTACTCAATTTCCTCCTTGAAAATACAGGTGACCCATGATATTTGCAGCTGAAAGCACCAAGAAATATCGCAACCAAAACTGCTGCTAAATGTAATTTAGTTTAGTTTAGTAACTACTTGCACACCTATATAAAATGCACTCTCTGACTGGATGAAAAGTGGTCTACCCATGTTGTAATTTCTGATAAATGTATTTTCTTATCATACCTGCATTAATGTGTGGACCAGTGGCTTAAGAGAAGAAACATCAGCTACTTTTGCATATGAGCTATTGCATTATAATATGCAGATTAAAAAAACAACAAAAAAAACAAAACCCACAAACACACACACAAAAACCCAGACAGGCAGCCAGATAAAATCTAGGACTTGTAAGAGTCAAACAAACATGAAACACAGACTACAGGTTGATTCACTCTCTGGTTCCATTGTTTAAATATACAATTCACTGTATATTTCTGATTTTTCACTGTATATTTTGGACCATATTGTTATTTTGAACTGGACGTTGGATCTATAAACCCTTCTGCTTTAAGGAGACACTCAAAGGGGGCTTCTTTCCTGCCCCGCTCATCAACAGACAGGGCATGTTATGAATTCCAGGTATCACTGCACTGACCCTTGGGGTTAATGTGAAAGCTGGAGGTCTCTGTAGTCTCCCTGTAGGAGACAGGCGGATGATTAATGAGAGTATAGTTAAAGAGCGGCTTTCCCTAGAAATACAGTGCAGGGCTGCCTCTGTGGAATAGACATGTATGTGCCTGATGCCGAAAGAGACGCATGCACTCACAGGTTGTACAGCATGTCAGCCATGTTCCTCCGGTAGTACAGAGCATTCCTATAAGCTTGCTCTGCTTCTGCCATCTTCCCCTGGTTCTTCAGGACATTTCCCAGGTTACCCCAAGCTTAAAAAGGAGAGAGACACCACATTTAATCTATAAGTGAGAAAGAAAGCTTGGAGCACATCTGATCAGGCTATTTGAAAGAAAAAAACGTATTTACACAAATTCCTGGGCATTTTCAGTTTGGTTCTCTGGGGAAATAGCTTCCTGAATGACCTTATATGGGAACACCTGACCTACTGCTTGCTGGATCAAAGGACTTTCATTGGTCTGAAGATCAGAATCTATCAATCGGGGTGCAATTGCTTTACTATTGACAACAGAGTGGTGATCAATGCAGGAGCAACACTGGATCAACAACAGATCATTACTAAACAAAACTGCATTAAAAAACTTGAGTGCTGTCCTTAAATGTACACACACACACACACACACACACACGCACACACACGCACACACACGCACACACACACACACACACGCACACACACGCACACACACACACACACACACACACACACACACACAAAAAAAAACACACAATTGAAATGTATATGAAAACAGTACAATAATGAAGCTTTTTCTAGCTAATTCTAGCACTAGAAGTTGTTGTTCTGTTTAGTCAAATCTAGACTGGAGCTGTAATGTGTCTTATTAAAAATGCATGCCTTCGCTCCATAGCTAAAAGGTACTGCATTTAATCTTTTGAATATTTTATGAGCTAACAAGTTTCAAATACAAGCCAGGTTGAAAAAGAAAGAGATGAGTGTGGGTGGTGGGACTCTGAACATTCCATTTATTCCACATGAGTGATTAAGGGATAATTACTGGGTAACTGTGAACAAGCTGATGGCCCTGATACCCTTACAATAGATCTGTCGCAGAGACATTACGCAGTGGCTTGCTGGGAAATTCATAAAATATATCTTATTTCCTCTTCAATGTGCAATTTGAGCTGCTCACTTCAAAACAGGAGCGAATGTATTTCAAGTCACTAAATCTGGTCTTTCAGGTATAACTAACCAAACTTAGTCAGCTTAGACAGATCAAGCCATAAAGATATGATAGCTGCAAATAATAATGTTTTCAAATGCAAGCTGTGTGAAGTACAAAAGGGAAGGAGTGTTTTCTCCAGCATTCATACCAGTAAAATAACAGATGTCTAATTATTTTTTAAAAACTACACATCATGTTAAACAATCTGCAACAAATCACCAAATGCCCAGATTCAGGACTACCAACGTACTTATAAATATCAATGTAAAAATAATTGTATGTTTCCATTTATTCTGCTTGCAGTTGCTGTGCACAGGAATAACCAGAGATAAACTCACCTTTCGCAGGGTTCACAGTGATCCCTGACTTATATAGCATCTCTTCATTTTGCCAGTCCTGGTTCCTCAGAACTGTTTTAACTCCAAAGAGTAGCACCAATACACCACTGCAGGCCAGCACCAGTGTCTTGGAGGAGCTCCTCCTCAGTCTGACCCACAGTGCTCTGACTCCAACTGCCACCAGCAGACAGAAGCCCATGCTGGGGATGTAGATAACCCGCTCTGCCACAACAAAGCCCACGTAGAAAAACAGGTTAGTGGCAGGGAGGAATGGGATGGCCATCAGGCCTAATGAGAAGACCACTACGTTTTCAGTAGTGGGCAAAGACGTCCTGGTTACATAGTACTTTTTGGTACCATTTCCATTTGTCTGCACTGAGTCAGAGTCTGGAATGGGGTGTTCACAGTCAGAGTGATAACTGTGTCCATTTGTACTTGACTTTCCATTTGCTACATGATGAGACTTCCCATTTGTCTCTTTTCCTTTATTCGGGAAGCTACGAAGGCCAAACCACCCCAAAGCAAGCAGTCCAGCATAGAACACCGCAGTGAGGAGGTTCCTCCAATCGGTAATGCTCCTCAGAAGATGCAGGGCATCCATGGACCAGTCAAAACTCAGCATGTCTGGGCAGAATAGGAGCCACACGTTCATGACAGGTAGGAAAAGGAATGTTAGCGCCCTGGTCAAGAAGCAGGGGCAGTCTGCTGCAGGGTTGTCCGAATTGGAGAAGTTTGGAGGCTTGTTACCCATCCAGTAGAGGCGGCAGGCCAGCAGGAAGACCCCCCAGGAACCGAGCAGAAACACACTTAACAGCAGGTGAAAGTTCTTTTTCTGTAACACAGAGAGAAAGACAACAATGTAACCAAGAATTTCAAACTGACCGGCAAAACACAACAACAGCAAAGACAAATATTTTGAGGAAGAGGAACCAAAGTCGTTATCTGGCTGGTTTGTGATTTTCTAACACTTGAGCTTAAATCAATTCCTGGTCCTGTTTGTAATGTGACCACTGCTGCGTGTTCTGATGTGAAACTACAGGAAAAGAAAGAGCGGCTTAATCATGCAATAATGAGAAAACTGAGAATGCAAAAACATAGGAGTGCAATTTGGAACACAAGAAGCTCACTTGCACAGTTTGTTCAAGCTTGGGGTACATGCCATGTACCCTGCTTGTATACCAGTTTTACCATTACATCATTCAGCATATGATAAAAAAGATTCCACTGTATTTCTAGAAAAGCTAGGAGGTAAAAAATAAAATAAAATGGTATGAGCTTAATATTCTTGGCCAGTTTAAGAAATACATGTCCTTTTATTGAGACTAAATTAATGCTGTTAAGTAAATATTGCCTTACATATACATGTTCATCTCAACCTACCACACCTGGCTTTCAAAGGTTCAGACCAAGCAAATATTAAAACTGGCTATAAACACGGCGAGCAATCATATACTGTACAGGGCCAATATTAAGTGCTCTTTTTCTGCCAGCATGGAAATGATTATAGGGTATTTACGAGTTGTTTGAATATTTTACACTTTGAGCCGAACAAAAGGGCCAAGCTGTATTGCTCCCTTTGGAAATGGCTTTGCTGATCAGTTGGCTTTCCTACGTGTTGATGTTGGAGGCTGTGTTCCTTAAAGCGATTTTATGACTTCCTGTTCTAGATGCTACTAACTCGAACATTGCATTGAGCAAACAGATGCTGTAGCAATTAGGCTAATTCTCCACATATCTTCTAGAGCAGGAAGGTGGGAGAGAGTGATGTATGACATGAATGTCCTGGACTGGGCTGGGTTCTTGATTGGCACTGGTTGAACACTGTAAACAATGCGGTTACATCAAATATCACAAATATTACAATGATTATTTCCCATGATGTACTGTCACATGTCCCTGATGTATATGGCCACATTTTTGCATTGTGTTAACACAATATTGTGATGTGTCTTTAAAGTATAGTAATTTGCACTCATTTGCTCAATAAAACATAACTGTATGCTTATAGCCTGGGTTGCTCTCAAGAGGATGAGGGTTAGCACTACTTCCTACCTAAAGTATGAAACCAGCTACTCAAATAACATTGTTGGATGCTTGAACATGCTTGGAGGAGTGCACTAATCACCAGATTTTGCATTACTGATTGCTCCCTTACATTTTCATATTACCCAATTTACAGCCATCACTGGGCACATTCATATTCACAATCTACTTTAGACAACTACAGCCACTGAGTTTCTGGTTTATTTTAATCTTTTGGGGTAAAGATTCATTTCAATTTCTTTTTATATTCACTATTCATTATTAATGATGTATTCAAAAGACACTTCTTCATTCATTTAACGTACGCCTCTCATCAATTCTATATTATTGTTGTGTAATCTGGTGTTAGTCGGAGGAGAATGAGTTTTCCCCTTTGAGTCTTGGTTCCTCTCTTGGTTTCTTCTTCTTTCCACTGTTGTCTTTGGCTAGCTCACTAGTTGCTTGGGCCCAGCTTTCTGTAAAGCTGCTTTGTGACAACACCCAAGGCCACAAAGCAGCACAACACATTTGAAACACATTTGAATCTGGATCAGCCCAAGAAAAGGGTGATCATTAGCAAATAACATGGTGCAGAGAAGGTGCAGAGACAAACACTGTGCAGTGCATGATGGGATAGGAGGAACTATGAGCCATCCCAACCAAAACCGAGGGTCAATTGATCAATCCATGTTCTGCCAACAAACGTGTTCTTTCTTAGCAACTGATGCATTATTGGACAACAGTGTGTGTGTTGATATGCATAACAAAAACACGATCATGACTGAACTAGCATACTCTGATTTTCCAGGATCGAAGCCATTATCAAATTTGAAAAGTTCAAGAATTGGGTTTTCAGTACATTGGCTGAAAAACAGCTCAGTATAGTACCATTATATAGCAAATTCACACCGCTACCTGAACTCAAAAGGTTACATTGGATTATTTTGTGCAACATAGCAACTGTTGCTAAGAATTGTTACAAAAAGAAAATATAAGGAATGCATTTGTGGATGTGGCATGTTGGTCAATATTGCTCTTTAAGAAAGATGGCTGTGTCTTTGCTGGGAACAAAACTGAAGTCCCAGCAACAGCAAACAACCTTCTCAGCCTGATGCCATACTCAGCAGCCCAAAACACACACACACTGCTGCTTCCAGCCGAACCCGCTTCCTGTGTGATGAGTCTCCCGGCCATGGTGCCGGAGTGAGAGAGGATTTTTCCCTTCCATTGCCCAGTAGCAGCGTGGAGCTGTGTATTGATTTTCTCCTGTCCGTTGTCATCTGTGTTTTTATCAAGTGAGAACAAGGGAGCTCTCTCAGGGGAAATTTCTCAAAAAGGCCACTTTCTCCTCATCTAATCAAACTATCTCGCCCTGCAATGAAAACATTTCCCCCTATAAGTGCTTCCTGTCCTGACATGGCTACAGCTTCTTATAATGGATGTGTGAGTAAAGATGGGGGACATATAACAGCTGTAGTTAAATAACTTTGTTTTTGTCTATTATCAGTGTTAAAACACTGAATGGCGGAGCAGAAAGCAACCTACCCACTTCAGCAAATCCAGGTAGGACAAAGGAAGTGCTAACGAATCAAAACCCAAATGTCATTTCCAGAACCACAGAATGCTTAGCTGTCAGGATATCCAAAACTTGGTAGTCATTTGTCAGCCACGAGTACAAAGAAGTTTCCACACGTGCGAGGCCTACCAATCCATCAGTCAAATCCAGGTCAGAATCCACTAAACTGCCTGTGTCTGTCAGTTCCTGTGACATCTGTTTAAGTTTACTATCCAAAGAAAGGATGTGAAATGCTGATGACATGAATTACAATAATGACACGTCTTCAAACGTCAAGCAATTTATAGGCATGGTGTCAGCGCTGAATAACTCGTTACATTGTCCCACTCAAAGAATGCAAAATGTAGGAGGAGAGAGATCAAAGATGAGAGATGAGCATGTTTTGATCTTGTCCCTGAGTCTGGCTTCAGGTGGACTGCGCGGGCCCCTGAGGGCTAAAGTGCGGGGCTGAAGGGAAGAGGACGTAAAGGGTCTCTCCCAACGGTGCATTTAAGCGGCACACTACAGAGGCCAAGCGGAACAGCCTAACTGAAGAGAAACACAGAACCACTGTGAACCTGCCTATTTCTCTATGACACACACACACACACACACACACACACAGCAGCAGAGTGAAAGTTTGATTAAGTGGGGGTATGTGCAAAATCACAGCCAGCCGGGATTGAAACCAGCTGATTTTTGTTGGATGCTTCCTTCTTTCATTTTAGTATGTGTGACGATTTTATGGCATAAATAATGTGAACCACTCAGGTACACATGCACTGCATTAGAAATGCTTTGTGTTCATGTTCATGCATCCCACCAGCCCATGTGTTTTATATTGTATGCTCATAGTACAGCATCGGGTACATAACTAAGAAACAACCTTCCCCTGTTGGTCTTGGTCTTTATATTACAAAGTTACTACGGATTTGTTTTAAATGAAAAAAAAAAGTTTACAAATATAATAATAAAATGACCAAAAGAAAATTTGCATGTGGGGGTTTAAGATTTCAAAAAAATATTTGCAGACCTATAATTAATAGGGTAATGAACATACACAGATATTATGAGACCTCACTGTCTGAGATTGTTTCAAATTGTGTGTTGACCACACACTGATGCTGAGTAATACAGCTTACACAATAGTGTGATCTAGTACATTTATGTCTTCAAAGAACACAGGCCAGGCTTATTACCAGAATAAGCCTGGCCTGGGCACCATGTTTGTATATAATAAAGAAGATTATTATCTCTTAATACTCTACAGGCTGATTAACCAAATGTACATCAGATGCGACACAGACATGCCAGGATAGCTCAAACTGATTGAAAAGGTTGCCATTAAAACAACAACATCACTTTCTAACAGTCACTAACGCTTTATGCTAGTGTGACAGTAAAAAAAATCTAAATGTGTAGTACTGTGTACGGGTAAGAATGTAACAATGTAAATTCCATATAAATGTAATTTGTTATATGTAACTGATGATGAAATAATGCGGCTATATTGTAGTGTTGTTAGTTTTTTTTTAAGTATTAATAAACATCTGTTTACAATTCGAGGTGTTTTTTTTGCTGGACCAGTTTGCCCTTACTGAGTCACTGACTGATAAAGCATTGGCCGAGACGGTGCCACACACCAAATGTAGGTGTAACACGGATATGAAATAATGGGTGCAATAACACAGAGTGCTGGGTGTGGGATAACAAATGCAGTAACACAGTGGTGAGCACCCAGTAAGAGTTCCAGCAAATTTCCAGAAATGTTCCATAGGAAGTTATGCTGGAGAATTTTGGAAACATTTCAAATTGGAAACTTTCCACAGGATTTAACAGGATTATATGGACATTTGGGGGAAATGTATACAAACTGTGCAATACACAAACAAATATAAAGGTTTTGTTTATTTATAAACAAAGGAATCTGTCTGTGGTTGCTAGGATGGGCAATTGGATACATGTTGCTGAATATCTGCTGCAGTCTTTACAGGTCTTTGCTAAGTGTTTGTATATGTGCATAGCCTTTCCCTCTGCTTTGGATAGGGTACAATTTATCCACACGTCACTTAGTCCTATATACACTATGCTATGTTGACAAAATCATGTGGTCAGTAAAAGAAGTGGATATAAATATTATATATAAAATACTATAGTAATATTATAGCTGAATATAGGCTAATCTGCCATATTGCAGTTTATTCCAGGTAATTCCCATGGAAAGTTTCCAAGTCTAGTATTGAGTATGTGATACTAGGTACAGTAAGACAGTGCTAAGTTGTGAGTGTGTGATAATGGGTGCAGTAATGATAGGTGAGGATCAAATATGTGTTAAATGGTCCAGTTAAAACATATTTTACCCTGTTCTT
Organism: Rhabdalestes septentrionalis; assembly: GCA_037832545.1. NCBI lineage: Eukaryota > Metazoa > Chordata > Actinopteri > Characiformes > Alestidae > Rhabdalestes > Rhabdalestes septentrionalis. Next base: position 10,417,006 of record JBBMFX010000017.1, read on the forward strand.
TCAACAACAAAAAGAGGTAAATTCACATCTTTTTCAAAAACAACAAAGTGATGGGCACACTAGAGAAAAGTTTCAAACTCATCAACACTGTGCCACAGCTCATCATTTCTATTTACAAATAGGTGATACAGCAATTTAACAATCTGCGCTCCAGCACATGAGCTGCTGTTGATAACTGTGACCTGTTATAACACCTGAATAACTGGTGTGCTAACAAGCACTGAAACAACCTGGAGTGCTAATGAGCGCTGACACCAACATAACTATTTGTATGCAATATTGTTCCTTACTAACTACCACAGTTAGCTTTTGAGGTGAAAAAATCTGGTATTTGTTGAAACAAACAGGGTGGTGGGGGTCTACATTGTATTTTTGACGTTACTACACACTGCGCTCCCACCAGGGGCTTGAATCTGAACCCCTCATGTACCTATTGCCCAGCCACACTATAACCCCACAAATCTGCTCCGGCTTTTCACGCAGAAAATCCACCCCAACCCCGATTACTGGTGGTCTCGCCGGGTGTTAGAGGCAAGAAGAGGGAGAGTGTTCTGAGGGGCTCACTGAAGCCTGTGGATGTGCCAGCAGGGTCATGAGGCTATGTTAATACTCACACACGCCACACTGGATCCTCTGCGGATTTATGAGGAGGCCGTCGGTCCAGGATCGTGTCGGCTCACAGGCCCCAGCAGGGATTTAACACACGGCGCTCATAATGTTTAGCCAATGCACACAGAAGGGGGATTTGTAAGTGTGTATGTGTGTGCGCACACACTTGTGTGTGGGAAAAAAGAACGGAGCTTCGGCTTTTCATCAAACTGAAGTGACACATCATTGGGCAAGTGTCCAAGGTCTGACAGGTGAGTCACTGAGAACCAGCCCACCAGATGTGTATTTGGGTGAATTCTGTTTTGGTGTGTGATGCTGACGAAGCAACATAGGGCACTCGGCCAGGCGCACTGAGCAAAGCTGCTCTTGCCAGAAAGATTTATCCCCTCCAGTGGGGCCACCCTTCAATGGGATTTGGAGTGCATGTGTGCACCGCTCAAGAGTCAACGGTAGTCTGCAGTTCTCTTAGTACTTGTTATTCTGGCCATTATTCCATCTGGAACAATACATGTGTGTATAATGCTATTTAAGTCGAAGTTGTAATAAAATATCCTCTTTTCAAAGCACACACAAATTGTGTTCAAGATATTAGCGCTTGTGTCATTGAAACTTTTTTTATTATTATGCAGTAACCGTGACCTAATTTACTGTCTATGGGTGCAAGATATTTACTTTTATACTTGTATTTACTACAAGTTTAATAGTGAATTGAAATAATTTTTATAACAAATGTTTTAAACAAAAAAACCCAGGGCAATATAAAGATAAGACAAATATATTTAATCATCTGTGAAAAATATTTTTTTTGAAAAGAGATTTATAGGGGATTAAATTATTTTCTAAAACTCTTGTTGGTTTGGTTGACAGAACTACCAAACCATACTAGGAGCAAAGGTAGACAATTTCTGACCAGAATCACAAGTAGTTTTTTTCTCTGCCTGCAGCACTAAAACAGGGAGATATCTGCATGTAGAAACTGAAGAGAGTGTACGCCAGAGTGATCAGTAAATGGTTCTGAATATATAAAAAGCATTTGTAGAGGCATTAACAGCACTGACAATCAATAATGTTGACAAATTACAGCAATTCTGTACCAATCCATCAGTTAATATATACAGCCATGGGAAAATGAGAGACCACCTTTTGCTTCTTCCCATTATTGTTTGTGCAGTCAGCAGCAGTGTGTTTGTGTGTGTGTGTGTGTGTGTGTGTGTGTGTGTGTGTGTGTGTGTGTGTGTGTGTGTGTGTGTGTGTG
>JBBMFX010000017.1:10463733-10473885 GCA_037832545.1 Rhabdalestes septentrionalis
CACACACACACACACACACACACACACACACACTCCTGTACATTATAATCACACACACACACACACACACACACACATTACCATTCTATTTACATATCTCATCACTAACTTTTGATTTTCCATTTGACATAAATTAAAACAAACTGAGTTTTCCTTCAATTCCTCTTAGCATAAAACCTTAATCAACTTCTCAAAACCTTTCATTGCTCTGCTTGAAAAGAGGAAAGCAGCATTCACGGCATGTCAGAGATACTAGCTGGTCCCGTATTGTAACACACTGAGTGGAGAGCACAAAGGAGAGGGGAGGTGGCTAACGAAGGCTTCCCCCTCATGCTGCGGGACAAAGAAGCAGGCCCAGCTCGGCCCATGCGACGTGCTTTTTGAATGGAAGACACAAAGAAACAACTGTAGTGCTCCACCAGCCACAGAGAGAGGTGGAGAGAGGGAAGAGAGGGAGAGGTGGTTTTTTGGGCCCCCGCGATAGGAGCCCAGTGAGGCATAGCCATGTGTGGTCCATTATCGCAGAGGCTAGTGGTGCGGACACACCCCTCGTGCCCCTCTAAAAGAAGAGCAGGCCCTGTAGCTCAGAAAAAGCCTGGTTAAAAACAGCAAAGCCCATTCATTACCGTTGAGAGGACTATTGAGCACGGAGCATGAGAGCCGAACTGCACAGCCACTTAAACTCCATCAACAGAAAGGACAATAACCCTGACAGGTGCTCCATGGAGAAAGAGGGGAAAAAAGGAGAGAATATAGATGTTTCTCTTGCTAATGGCACACAAAATGTGAGGGCTTAGTCTCTTTCTAGCCGAAAAGGAAAATGGGTTGGGAAATATGAAGAGACTGTTATCATGATAAATTATGTCACATTATGCTTTTCAGAGTGTGTCATAGGTACTGTCAGGTATATCTTGAGGATAACAACTACATTTAGACCGATTAACTAAAAGTATAAACTGCATAGGAACAAGTACCAGATTTATTCATTATTTTTTACCAACTGATCTTAAATTGTTCACTTTTGATTAAATCACATTTAAATGTAAGAAATAAGTTTTGTTGGTGCATTGACTCTGCTTTATATCCTCAAACCTCAGAATAAAATGTATCATTAAAAGCATGACGATAGTGGTCATATCACCCAGCCTTAGACAAAGTCTTTACTGAGCATGCTGCTTAACTTAAGGGACAAATCAAAAGTCAGGAATTTGACAAACAAAAGACAAAGAAACCCAAGCGAACATTGTTCAGGCCATAAATCTCTTGTTGGGGTTTCGAAGACATTTAATGTCTCAGACTTGGTGGTAAAGCAAAAAACCCCACCAAAAAACACAAAAAAGCCCCTAATTGTTTGCCTAATCATCAAAAGACATACAAAACATTTTAACCATATAGAAGTATAAATACTTGGGGAAAAACAGGGCAAATAAATGAGAGAGAAATGCTTCCAAATCCCAAAGCAAGAAGCAAGCAGACAGAAACTCATCTCCCACACATCAAAAACTCAAAGCTGTCCATGTTTTCCAAGACCATCCCAACAGCTGAACCAACATGCGTCATCCCGGCTCTTCTCCCTATCCGGGTGCTCCGCAGAGCCAGGTCACGGAGCGCAGGGCAGGAAGCCTTCTCTTAAAGAATTAGACTAAGCATGTGTGTGCACACGCGTGTGAGCAGCAGGAGATGAGGGATCCTGCAGACAGGAAGGTGAAAAGGGGAGTGACATCATGCTAACTCTTGCACAACAGGCTTACCAAGCTGAAACTAACAGACTAGGGCATATTACTGGACACACAGTGTGCAGTGAAGGCTGTGGGTCCAGTCTCTCCTTTTCAGCACGTTCTTATTTCCTTTCTTTCTGGTTCAACCTGAGGAGGATGGGTTCCCCTTTTGAGTCTTGGTTCCTCCTGAGGTTTCTTCCTCCAGTTTTTCCTCCCCTCTGTCGCCTTTGGCTTACTCACTAGGGCCTTGGAGCTGGACACTGTAAAGCTACTTTGTGACAACCTGATTGTAAAAAGCGCCATATAAATAAAATTGAATCGAATGCAACTGAATTATTTCATCTTCCATAAATGAAACGACACTTTCAGCTGCTCTGAAGGAGTCTTATAGGTTTCTGTAGATGTGGCAGGCTGAGCTGTACATAGAAACCACACACACACATGCATCTCATCAGCCTGTTACCGGCGCTGACAGATGAGCGTGTGTCTGGGATGTTCAAGAACAGCAGATCAGTGCGTGGACACTGCCGCTCCATGTGGAGAACGCATACAGCTCATGCATGCGACTGCTGGTTCTGGTGGGGATCGGTCAAGAGCCAACAGAAGGAAACGAGTTTATGGTTACTTTTCTTTGAAGGATCATATAAGACAGTGGAATTCCTTCATTCCTCAGGCCCTCCCAGCACAGCTAAGCTTACATACATCACACTAAAAAATAAAGGTGCCAAAAGGGTTATTTGGAGTGATGAGATAGAAGAACCATCTGTGTTTCCCTACAGAACATTTCAACAGATGGTCCTTTAAACAAATACTCCGATGTTTTCCAACCTTATCTCTGTATTGCGTGATTTAGATGTGTTTTCCTGTACTTAGAACAGAAAACATGTCAACTCAAAACGATGTAAAAGAAGACAACAGACTGTGAGTTTTTGGTTCTAAAGTGTGGGGTGGGGGGGGACCAAACAACCACCAAATGATTCTCCATGGAAAGATGCAGTACATAGAGGTCAGGTTGACACTGGAATATGGGTGGGACACTGGAATATGGGTGGGAAACATGGAAAAAATATTATGAAACTTTATAAGCGTGATATCGCACCACCTTCAGAACCCAGGGGACAATCTATTTATACGTTTATTAATTTATTTATATTTAAATCATTCCTACAACAATTTGCTAAAAGGTTCTTTAGGTTCTAGACACATTACATGATTTTACCCCTAATCTCCCACGCGCCAGCTGTTTTTGTGGATGGCAAAGGTTTCAGATCAGAGGCAAATCTGTGTTCACTCAGCGCTTGCAATCAGCTCTCTTTCAAAAACGCCAGACTCGCTGATACCTCACAGACACTCACAAGATGTCAAGGATGCTAAATATCAAGTCCAGATCCTGCACTGTGACCTGCCTGTGACTGGCACTGAGCGCAGGGATGAAAAAGTTTCACACGTTGTATTATTCACCTGCCACTTCTTGAGTGTATTTTATTCACAAAACAGAGTGTGGTGACCAGATAGATTGATCACAAATTCCTCCTGGTTAAAGATCTTGTAATGTGTGATCCTCTGTCACTGATCAGTCATGTAGTGTGTAAAATCACGAGATCTGCAATCGAATGAAAGCCATGAAGTGTGCTCTTGGCTAAAGGCAAAACTCCAAAGACCAATTTGGACAACATAAGTTCAGATCCTTTGTGGCCAAGTACGATAACAATGATATTCTAGCTGATACATTAAAAAAAAAATTGCTCTTAAATTTCAGCAGAAGTGATTGTGTAATCCACCTCAACCCTTTGCTTTTCATTTTCAGATGAAAATCTTGAATATACACTATATGGACAAAAGAACTGGAACACAGCTCTTAATTAGTGAATTCAGACGGCCCCTTACTTCCAGCAATGAACAATCTTAATACTTTAGCATACCAAGACATGTTCATCATGTTTCCAACTTTGAGGACACAGTTTGGGGAAAAACCTTTTCTATTCCTGCATGACTGTGTCCCAGTGCACAAAGCGAGCTCCATAAAAGCATGGTTGGGTGAGTTTGGTGTGGAAGAACTTGACCGGCCCACCAGAGCCCTGACCTCAACCCCATGCAAGACATTAGGGATGAACTGGAACGGAGACTGCGAGCCAGACCTCCAACATCAGCGCCTGACCTCACAAATACCCGCAAAAAAACCTCCAAAATCTTGTGGCAAGCCTTCTGAGATGAGTGGAAGTTGTTACAGCTGCAAAGGGTGGGACCAACTCGATATTGAAGTCTACATATTGGAATAAAATATCCCAACACTTTTGTCCCTATCGAGTATATCTGGAGATGCCTCAAATTAACTGGAAACATGATATTCAGCTTGTTAGTGTTTTTTTTATGCTACTTATTTAACCAGCATCTTTTCAGTAGTTTAATTTTGAGACCTTTGAGAAGAGAGATGGAGAAGAAAAAAAAAAACATCAAGCCTTCACATCACTGCACGGAGAGTTAGAAAAAAAGCTCATAGCTTATTGGAGATAAAGTGTTCACGCTTAGAGAATCAGTGTTGACAGTGATATTCAACTGCTGTGCATTTCACTTCTAAAACTGTCTAAACATTAGATTATCTTATCATACAGCTCAGGCGAAGAAGCAGCGGAGTTGTATTACTCCGAGCCAAGCAACAATGAAACATCATGAAACATTACCTCTTCCTTTCAGAGGGAGCCTAAAGCACTTGGACAGGGCTCTTGGAGTGGCTCATTTGATCTCGGCAACACTCGATAAGTTAAGCAAGAATCTGCATTAGTGGAGGATGAAGATAGTCAGCATAAACAAATTGTGGATCAGAGGAATGTTACGGCACGTTGACACAAGGGCGAGCTCTCCTGAGGAGCTTGCTCGTTTCAAGACATTCTACTTGACAAACGTTAATTATTCAGAATCTCCCACAGGCGTGTGCTGAGGAGTGAAGAGAAGGTCATGCCAAATAGCTAAATTTACATTTGCCGTAATGTTCTGTGAACTTCTGCAGGAGATATGTCTGAAACAAACAGCAATAATTCCATTCAAATGTTACCTTCAGTGTCCTATTCATCAGTATAAAGGCCACACATGGCAACAAAACAAACCAGGCAAGACTTGTGCAATATAAGGCTACTATAACTAATGTGATTACATACATTATTCTGTTGGAATAATCTAAACAGCAATATTATAAGAAGTGTTGAAAAAAAGATAGTTTGGAATATTTTGTTGTTCACACAAATATTATTTACACATCCCCTGTCACACATTCACCTTATTTCTAAAAATGGCCCTCTAAAGAAATGCATTGAAAGCCCCTATAGGGAACTAAAATGGTTTTTCTGTGACATGGGTGCAAAGAACCAATTCTTGTGTGTTTTTCTTTAAGTGTGTATAACAAAAGCAAACATAAAATCCAAATAATCGCCCATAACTCTGCGTGCCACCATGGATCAAGAATTGCTGAGGACAAATGGACTAGACAGCAAGAGAACTGTACAAAATAATGTCATATTTTCAGCCTTTTTTTTTTTTTTGCTGATTGTAATCCCCCCAAGACTAGAACACAAGAAGGGCAATATGGGTCAATCTCAAGCCAGGAAAAATGGCACTTGCAGCATTCCATGTTTGACAAGACAACAGGAAAATTCGCTCCGCCCTGACTGCCCCTCCCCCGCTTAACACTGCCGCTGTTAAACACACAGAGGCCCACCAGGACAAAAATGGCACAGTGACCTATAAAACCCAGGCAGAAATTATTCAAAGGATTTCTGCAGCGACTGAATCTATATGTCACCCACTGAAGAGGTCTGACAAAGAGATACTGTAATGTGGGGAATAGCTCAGACACAAAAATAGCCTACTTACCGTCCTATTGCAGCTCCACACTGCAATCTTACACTTTTACCAGCCTGCACAGCACCAGGTCTAACAGGTCCAAAAAACTGAAAGATTACATAATGAAATGTAACGAGAACACACAGACAAACACAACTGATTTTTTAAAGCAAATGCACTCTACTTATTTACACAAACAAGAACACACAATTTATTTAAACAAAAACAGCTAATAAATCTGTTTTCTGAAATTCCGTCAGCAACACATCCGATTTAATGGAGTGCTGACTGAGCCTAAACCAGGTATTTGATAGTAAATACTAATATTAGTCGTCCTGGACCTAGTTAAGTAAACACAGATGAATAGTGATCAGACATAACATTAAAACCACAAACAGATAAAGTGAATAACCGTGACTCATTATATCTGTACCAGATTTAAACACAGTCTGTTCTGTTGTCTCTGAAACAGCGAACAGATAAGTTGCTGTGGTCTAAAGCTCTCTTCATCCCTGGCCCAACACTGAATCCTGTTCCTAGTGACATAGATCTTTCCATCTTGATCCTAACTTGAGGTCAATACTTGCCTCAGAGTGCGGTAGGCAGCTTCAGTTTCATTTCTGAACATGATTTACCTGGTCCTATGCAGGCCAGTGATGAAGACAGCAGTGTGGAACTATAATTTGAGCATACACACACACACACGCACACAGAGACTGACCCCTTGGGACGAGTTCTGTTCTTCCATTTGAATTCACTGCCTGGAAGCTTCAACGGCATTTCCATCTCCCTGACATTTACGCCTTCCCTTTCTCATTCTCTCCCTCCATCGCTCTAAGCAATGTACACCAATAAGGAGCCCGCGCTCTACATTAATCATCAGGGGGATTTCACTTACATCGGAAAAACATTTATCAACACTTTAGTTCACTGTAATACATCAGTTTGAGGTCCTGTCTGATGCTTTCACATTCATGAGGGCACAAACGGAATGATAATGTAATCGCTTACCCCCAAAAAGTGAACCGCACTGGGGCTTTCGTTTTCAGCGCGCACTTTATCAATGTCACTGAAATATCGGGTTTTGAGCGTGTGTTCTCTCATACGTCGATGCCTAAGTGGAAGCTGGACAACAGCTGGAGAGCTGAAGTGCGGTTTCAGTTTCTCCAACTTGTGTCCTCTTTGTCAATGACATTCTGTACACTTTAATCTCCAACTGAACTGAAAGTGAACAAAAGCTTGTCAGAGCAGTCTGTCTGAGAAAAGTCTTATACAGTTGCATGCAAAAAAAAGGCTAATCTGCAAAAGTATAGGTACTGAATGCGGAAAAGCTGATGGATTCAGAGTGACTTATCGTACACATTCTAAAGGACCATTGACAGCGCGGAGTAAACGCAAATCTCTTTCATGTGCATAGGTTTACCACACTTTAAATCAAAATGACAAGAGAGGCCAGCATTAAAGTGCACGGGGCACAGGAGTGTTTTTGCTGCCGAGAAGCTGGCACCACATCAAGGCACGGTGCAGCCAAGACCTTTACTCTTTCTTTCAGTGCAAGAGTGAACCATGCCTTCTAAAGTAATTATGCTACTTTAGCTATTACTACTATGGGATCCACACAAAGCTTTCTCCAGACCACGCTACACCTTGAGCTGCATGCACTTTCTTATTCCAGATGATCTATGGAGTGGTTTTGCCACTTGAAATAGTACAGAGTTGCAGGAAAGGGCTGGAGGTCTTGTTATCCACCTTAAATTCATAGCTGTGGCATTAGACGAGAGACCAAAAGGTCGGTTATCGGTGGAAACATGTTTGGTTAATTTACTAGTGTACAGACTCCTGCTTCAAATTAAAAACTGCCTTTAAGTGAGCCTTCGAAACATAAAATGAGGAAAATGTCGCTCTTAACTTTGTCTGAATATTTCAGTGTGAAGCTATATGTCAAAAAAATGTTGATACTTGACAGAGAGAGAGAGAGAGAGAGAGAGAGAGAGAGAGAGAAAAACATGTTATAACGTATACGTGAAAAACACGTTATTTGTCCCTTTCCGAATACTGTATTCGGCTCCACCCGTGTTGGATAGCGGTGAATGAGTATTTTGTCCCTTAAAGTAGCCTTTAAAACAAATCCCCGGATATGCTATGTCAAATGAGCCGAGGTCCAAAGGCACCTTTCTCATACCAGACGTTATTTCACTGAGCAATGCCGTGAACGCAGAGAACACTGAGCTGAGAGGAGCTGGACGGGGAACTACTGGAAGCAATTAATAGCTTTTTATGGCAGTTCTCCTTCCAGCTGTGCTTTCGCCATGAGCCCACTGTAATACAGGAATGCAAAACAAATGGCTTGCCCAGGAACAGACCATGCATACGCAGCTAAAGCAAACAGCTCCATTCTGGACAGAGCTGAACGTCTATTATTGGACATTTCCCCCCGAGGTGTCACCAAATACTGGGTGTCTCAGGCGAACCAAATGAAGCATGGCTGTGTCGGTCGGTAGGTGGTAGGGACAGGCTCGTAAAAAGAACAGAGGAGTGAGACATGCACAGTAAGGCTGCTGAGCAAACACACAACAGGAGAGTTCAGGACAATAAAGCGGCTCTTTTACATGTGTTTGTGCATCCCCGTGTCCACAGGACCACCTGTTTACAGCAGGTCTGTTAAAGACAGGCTGGGAGGTCTGGCGCAAGACTCATCTCACAAGAATCCACGGCAGTAAATTCGCTCTAGGACATTACAGATGTAAGGTTGTGAAATAAGAGCATAAAGTACATGCAGAGGAAGCTTTCAACACCAACAAAACCTAAACTGGCAAAAATGCTGAGGGAAAAAAACGTGTGTGAAAGAGAAAAAAAAAAAAAAAAAAAAGACCACCACAATTACATATTTTCCATTTTCAGCTGCCACTTACCTTAAGTAAATGGTTCACAAATAGTGTTCTAATGGAAACGTTTTACCCAATGTTGCCATGTTTGATTTTGGTTAATTAACTAATGTGGATATCAAAACATCTTCACAGGATGTAAATGTTTTAGGGCACGCCGACTAAAAAGAAAAATGAAGTCAACCACTACAATTACTAATCACTACAGCAGCCCAACTAAGGCTTACTCTCCTCCTACAGTGGGGCAAAAATAGTCCCATGAGTGACATTTTCTGGTTTGAAGGTGAGGGAGACCACCTTCAGATGATGCATCAGGAGGGTGGGAGGAACCTTTGAAAAAGTACAAAGTGCTTGATGGTGGGTGGTTTGAAATGTGTACACAAGTAGGTCATAAAACCCTTGATTATCACAGCGAGAGAACAATGACATTGAAACTGCAAAATCTCAGGTCACACACAAACTAGAGATGCTCAGCGAACACAACACTAATCTCCCGATACTTTGCAGGTCTGAGTGGGCTAATTAGACCCCTCTCGGTGTAAATAAGAGCATCTCATCCGGAATTAGTCATAAATGAACTCAGTTCCATACTTTAATGAAATAAATGTTTACACAGAAAAAGAAGATTTGAGTGTGGAAAGTAAGTCTGGTAAAAACAGACACTGACCAAATGTTTCACTTCAAACTGCTATTATTGAAAAGTTTCAGTTCTGGCGAACATTTCTTTTTATAGTGACTTTTTTATGTGACTACAGAGACTAAAATGTAAAAAATGAAATCAAGCATTCGTTCTGTGGCAGAAAATAAATAATCAACTAACAAATTAAATATTTTAAAATACCTAGTTGGAACCCAAAGCCAAAGTGGAAAAATTCACTCGTGCAGCAACAGAAACTCATGTATTATGGAGCACAGCCTTGGTACAAATGAAGCCTGAAGCAAGATAACATTATTAACTATTAAAGGTTCATAATGTGGAGGCTTAATCTCTGCAGTGACTCATTCTTTGCAGAGACACGCTGTGTCAACTTACTTTCCAAAAGCAAACTTCCGAAAGCAAGGTCTCCACCCCGACCTTCAGAGTTCCTGTCTTTTTCAGTGTTCACTACAGTTAATTTGATGATGCACAAATCCAAACCCAACAGCAACGCAATTAATAATAAAATCTCATTGGTTTATATAGAAAACAGCATTGACAACATTTTTTGCACAAAATGAAACGAAGCACAAGTAATTTGATACTTAATTTCTGAAACTCTAGTGTTGCAAACTAAATTAAAACTTTATAGTGTGTGTCCACCAGTGTGGTCAAGACCAGAGCCAATACTCATTAATTACTGGAATGGTCTAGCTAGCATTGTGCTGGTCAGGTGCTGGAAGAAGCCTAAAGGCATGCAGTAATGAGATCTCTGCACAGGAGCAACAAAGACACTGTGGAAATCTTGCATGCCAAAATATTTGCTGTAGATGATAAAAGGAAGAAGTTGAATGAAGAATAAGAACTGCTGCTGATGCATCAATTATTTAAATAAATCTCAAAGTTTTCATATTAAAATACTTTACTAAGAAGGATCAGGAATATAAAGTGATGGGAGGGGCAGCTCAAGTTGAACCATTGAGGAAAATTCAGGCAGGCAAGACAGGTTTGGACTGAGGAGAGACTGAGTGTGTTGGGAGGAGGATGCTGAGGAGAGACTGAGTGTGTTGGGAGA
>JBBMFX010000017.1:10483158-10500154 GCA_037832545.1 Rhabdalestes septentrionalis
AGAGAGAGAGAGAGAGAGAGAGAGAGAGAGAGAGAGAGAGAGAGAGAGATAGAGAGAGAGAGAGAGAGACAGATATCGTCTCCTCTGAAACATGGACCAGAAAGATGTTCAAAGAAAAAGCTGAATATTTTACATGACAATTCAATATTCAAGGAATGCTTCAAAAACCTGCTAACCTGCTCATATGAGGCCCTTGGTTGATTCATGGATGGTAATAATGCAGTGTTTTATCAAATCTTATGAGGTATGTGAGGTGGAGGCCCCAGGTGTAAATCACTGCAATAGCGTATGTGAGAACAGACCATGGATTAGAACTACAACAAAGCGCACAGTCAGCATCCAACAGTCCACAGCCAAGCATGTCCTGAGGTCAAAATACTCCTGTCTGGATTTACGCGGCAATCCTTTCTCAACAAGAAAAAAACTGCTAATAGACTATCAGAAACTGCGGCAGTTACAACAAACAATAATGAAAAAAGATTTTGCTGGCGCAAGTTTTAATGTACACAGAAAGCCAAGGATCCTCAAATATGATAAATATATTCAAATAAAATAAATGCTGACCACTCTATGTAGCAGTGGTTGAAATTCGTTTTCTCTTCGAGTCTAATAAGATTTTCTTTGTGAACAGCAGGATAGTGAGTAAAGCACTCTGATAGTGACTGGGGAATTCATAAGAGGCTGTAAGGCCTTCATGGAAGAGGGTTGTCAGTTCATATTCAGCTTCTACAGCTGGAATTGCTTGGGCAGGGTCTTAATAAATTCGCTTGCTCTCCCCAAACAACCCCCGGAGAGGGAGTCAGCATTGCCCTTTACAAGACCTGTCAGAGAGCCTCGTTTTTCTCACTGAGGCCAGTCAGTTATGCCTTGTAAAATACTGACCTCCGACACTGAGAATTTCAGCAACTTCTTTCATTCCGGACTTCACGGGTTCAGATGCATCTGTCAAAGCCACAGCACCTCATCATCAAAACAGCTGCACATGAGGAAAGGCTGCATGTTTTGCTAAGTCTATTCGGAACCCTGTAAATCTCACATCGCCTGTGTCGCACTCCTCCGCAGTTTGGCAACATGAGCGCACAACAGGTCGGGCTGCATTTGGGCCTGTTCCGTCCTTCTGAGCTCACAAGCCTGTGGCAATGATAATAGGGATGCTTCTCATCCTGTTTGGGTTCCTTTCTAAATGTAATTATACTGTTTCAGAAATGTAAGCCCTCCGGTGAGCATTGATGTAAATCACAGAGGGGGTTTAGAGTTTTGCCTGACTCCTCTACAGGGGCTTAAATCCTAATCTAGATCACTCACAGCCTGGGTTTACAACAACTACTGCCTACCTGCAGTGATTCAACCAGCAAGGACTATAAAAAACCTCTAAAGGCTTAGCTTTTGAAGATGCAAGCAAATAAAAAATAGGCCGACTAAGGTCGTTCAACACTGTGATCTTAGCACAGTCAGGCCCCCCAAAAAAACAAAAATGCAAGATGGGGAAATGTCCTAATTTTTAATGGATGTTATAATAATGTAAATTATTAAAATCTTTATATAATTTTATACATCTCAACAAACAAGTTTAACATAAGGCTATGGCTGCTAAGCAACATAACAGCAATTTATTATTTCAAGAATAGGGGCATGTAAATGTGGCTCAGACAATCAGGAGGCCTGCTTAATAAACATATGGATACCAGCAGTGTGACCCGTGAAGGCCTGTGTAACAGCAGTGATCACTACGAACATTTTAGTTTCCCTTTTTTTTTTATTAGTTCATGTTACCATCTTGTCTAAATTAATGTTGAGCACTGGGCTAGCTGCCTTCCCACTCCACAGGCGCCTCCACACATTTCAGCATCATTGTAGCATATTTAAAGTGTCCAAGGACGTTTCCTGAGAAAAAACACCAATGTTTTTCTTTTCCCTGAACAAACACTGCCAAATTCTGTAATTCTGTACTGTAATTCGTCATTTTTACTCCTTTTACATGACTGAGACAGCATACAAAAATTTGCCATGAAAGTATTGTAAATATTTTTACCCAACACAAAAAAATAATACAGATCATCCCTTCCTTAATATAAGGGATCCATATGTTGTGAGTGCAGTTTGTACAGCAGCTTTCCTCTGTGCTGTATACCAGCAGCTTCATTTCTGATTCAGTTTCTAATGGGATGAAACAGTGTCACACATGCACACACTATGCTCTTAACATTACTGTTTTAATTGTTGCAGATGTAAAATAATGTAAGAGTGTAGTTTAACAATTCCAAAGCATAATACATTATTTACATGTATTACTTTTAAAGTTTCTTCAAACTTTTTATGTAAATAATGTAAAAAACAATAGTGATATGCACATTTCACACAGACACACTCACACATTAACCAGAAAAAATAATGGTCTCTCATTTTCCTCCATTGCTGTATAACCAGTGCAGATGAAAGAAACAAAACTGACAATATCCAAATAATTACACCTAGCTATCAAATAACAAAGTTTTAGATCATTTCAGTACAATAATGATGAACAAGACAATGATAAATATGTAGCGTGTGTACATCATGTGACCTATAATGACATTCAAAACTGCTTGCCGCTCTGAATCCCTCTGGACATAGAGTGTAGCGCATAGATCTAAAGCATTCATCCTAGCCCTTTAACGGCAGGTCATGTTACCTTGTGCAGCTGACTAGTGAGTCCCAGGCGAAAGACAATCTCAGCCAAGCGGATGATTAAAGCACTTTAAATGGAGCTGAACTTCTGATATTAACCATTGACAACCATTCCACAAGCTGGAAACACAATACTGTGAAAAGCCACTGGCCTCCGAGACTTCTAAGGATATGGGCTTCAGAGAAAACTGTTATTTCAAACAGCCACTTCCGCTATAACTGAGATTCAGTCTAAGCAAGACCAATCTCTCTCAGCACTGTTGATGCAACACAGAAGCCATCCATGACTTTGAGAACTTCAAAGTGCCTGGAACGTCACACTGATGCGTACCTACATGGAAGACGACAAGTCAGACCTGAGTATGAAAAAGTCTACAGCAAGCGACAAAAGCCATAACACTCATACACACCTCACCAACTAGGGGGCTTTGATTATTAGTGACAAATCATGTCTCATTAAAACACAGAGGCTGGTTTCCATATGGCGTTCACAGCAAAAGGCAGCACTGGAAATTCACTCCACACAACCCTGTATGTTTTGCCCTGCAAGATTCCTATTATGAGGTCATCAAGTAGTCACGGATTCATATTACGAGGTCATGCGCTGGTCAAAATAAGAATTTTTGGTTCATGAATGTGAAAAAAACACAACTGCACACTGAATTTCCATTATAAGACTGGCAACCTCATCAAAATACCCTGCACAACCCAGCAAGATTGTCAGTTGCGGTAAACAAAGCGAGGAGCTGGTGTTTATTTCAACCTTCATTTGATTAAATTAGAACCCTTACGATGTAGGGTTTTTTGAAAATGCTCTAATCAAGAAAACCTTAAAAACCTTATTTGGGCCCATTTCCACCTACCAAATGAAAAATGACTTTAGAGGTTCACTGACCGACAAGTAGCTCTGCAATCAATGTGAAACCATGAAAGATAGGAGTGTAAAAAGACAGTCAACTGTTGGTTTGGTTTGAAAGACAATTAAAGGCAAACGGTTTGATGCACTAATCATAGATTCAACAAAATAAGACTGAAACACTTCAATATTCAGACTGAAATATGAATGAAGTGAAATTATTTTTCAGTTGGGGGACTAATGAGACTTGAGTTGGAAGGGCTGTAAACACAGTTACATCAAACACAATAAAATAACGCTTATTCTCTTCGAGGCACGCAGTCAAATGTTCACAATGCATACAGTCATATCACGCAATTTCAATGCTCCATTTCACCCCTAAAGCCGAGCTAACCATAGGTGAGTCTTACGGAGAGACACAGCCGAAATAAGGTAGGAGGGACAGCTCAGACAAAGACAAATGCAGCTTTGAGTAGGGGTGTCTGGTGTGAGAGACATGGTAATTTGCAATTGAGACAATCTAATTCTAAGGCCTTTGTGGGGTTTTTTCTGCAGGCATTTCAGTGGTGGCACTTTAAGACATGAATGCCTTTCTCAACTCTGAACACTTTCTGGCGCTTTCACAGAGATGACATCAACTGAGGAACCCGAGGATGCAACTGGGACAAGCTGAAGAATTCAAGGTCACCGCACTCTGCCTCGAAAGAGCGCCGTTTTCTCTCGGGGTCTTTTTAAGCTTGCACATCGCTACGCAACTCGGGATGGAAACATGTCCTCCGGGTCCGGCGGGATCACAATGCTCTTTCTTTTCCTCAACAAAGCCTCCCGTTTCTGGCAAGTTGCCCGCTGAAACTGAACGCAAGATTTGATTACATTTCCTCCAAAAAAAGCTTGTGATTGTCTGAGATCTTGGTCTTTGCTCATGTCAGGCCATTACGATGCAATTAAAGACACATTTAGCAGGCAAACATTTGAAAGTGGGGGCCTACCGTCTGCCAATTCATCTGCTCCTACTGACATCCAGTATCAATCACAGAGGCAATTTACACACACACACACACACACACACACACAGTCCTTCCAAGACACAAAACGTGGGCGAGAGGCATTCTTTCCCATAAAGCCAGATCTATGTGCAACCTATGGCAAAAAAAGCTTCCATAGAACAAGGATACTAAAGTCACTTCACTGGTTCACCATCTGCCAGTCATCTGCTGAACGCCTTGAATCTACAGATGAACATTAATTCATTAGTAAGAAAAATATTAATTTGTTTATATGATACTAGACCACCTACTGCAGAACTAACTAAAATCTATTCCCACATTCAGCAGCAAGGCTTGTAATATCATTTCACTGGTACCATGTGTCAGTCAAATCTGTTCAATCTACTTTAATCTACAGATGTTAGGGATAATTAACCTCAAGCATGAAAAGGGAAGACAGTTTATTGATATAGTTTGCACAATTGATAAGTATGTCAGTTACCAGAAAGAATTAATAAACAAACTTATATCTGACCACAGTTTCAAAATGTTTTGATTCCAGTGATGAACGTGAGAACGTTGCAACATGATGAATAAGAGGTTCAAGAAGTTCATATCTGGTACGTCAGCTGCAGAGGCATCAAACAAAGCCACAGAGAGCCAGTGAGACCCTCCAAACACTCCAAAAGCCCCAAAATGAGGTTCAACCGCCACGTTGGTTATAATCAAGCCAGTCCATCAAAGAGAGTGGCAGGCGACCCTCATTAGAAACCCAGAGAAAGGTCTCTGAAATGCCTGATGAGGGGGTATGCACGCAATTTAGGGGTTTCTGAGTGACTCTTTGTTTTAAAAGAACCCTTCCTTCTATGCGAAACTGCTTCCAATGGCCGTGAGGCGCTTAATCTTGTTCTAGCAACTCCCACTGTTCAAACTGCGTTGCAATAGGGCTGATTCATTTGAACTGTTTCTAATTAGGCAAGATGATGTTTTCACCATGGGAGAGTCAGACTGGGGTTCTGCAGTTTACCCAGCATCTACAAGAGTGAACAGGTCAGATCATGGGAAGATTATAAGTTATTTGCTATCTTTTTACTTATAGACTAACAGACCAGTATTGGTAAGTATAGAGGGAGTATATTAAAGGCACAATTTGGGAAAGATAAAATATTTTTCCGCTTACTCCAAAATTTACACCCAAGAGTATATAGCTACATACAAATATATATAACTAGTATATAGCTAAGTACTATATAGCAATATACTACTATATAGCTATATTCTATAGGTAAGTAAGAGCAGTCACCTAAATTTAATTACATGGATTACATAAGCAAAGATAGACACTACTCAATATGGTGGTCCAAACTTGTTAGCTATTTTAGCCTAGAAGTTACAGTGCAATAATAAAAAGGCAAACTTTGGACATGAATATAGTTGCCGATTTGGGACAAATTCTAAAAATACACTAGAGTTTCCTTTATTTGAGAGACTTTTTTGCCAGTTATAGTGTCTACGTCTGTTTCCCCTAATATGACTGCCCTTGCATTGATTGAAATGTGTTTGGTTTTACTTCTCGCACCATCACAAAGAGGAAATGCAGTAAGTCTGTTAACTCAATGGACATATCCTCTGGTCTACTCAATATGGCATGGAAAAAACAACAAATTTACACTCTCAAAAACATGCATGAAAGAACTCTTTTAATCACACTCACATCCTCTTCTCCCAGAGATGTGTGAGGTATCCCACAGGACAAACTCACAAACTCACTAGTGCATGAGTTCAGGGGTGAGGAGAAAACTCCCTCAAGCTCCGTTCAGTCACGGTCACGGCTCTGCGAAAATAAGTCAGAGCAGAAACGAGCACCTCTGAATTGCACAGACATAGCTGGTGTTCCCGAGTCAAGGCTGTGTCCATCACTCACCGGACAAGGCCGGCGAGCCCCTGGGGGTTCAAAATATTTTTGAAACTTTGACTGAAGAGATCTGGCCAAGCACACAAAACCCAATATAGCATGATCCCCTCTCCAGTCTGGAGCCCTGTCAGCTTGGACGCTTCCTTGGAGGCAGACAGGGTAGACATGCATGTTATGGGTTTAATATCATCCCTGTTGTTACGAGGTGTTTGAATGATGCCACAATGGAGGTGCCTAAGCTTGAGGTAAGCATTAACTTAGGGAGCAGAGCAAGCCCAGCATGCAGGCTGCCCCTCATTTCTGCAGCAGCCAGGGTACAGGGGAGAGAAAAAGGGCAAGAGACAAGAAAAGAAAACAGGGATGAAGTTAAGAGCAGCGACGTAGCCCATGGGCATCTCTGGTTACATTCCTTCATGTTCCACACAAAAGCCAAGAGCTTGCTGTAGTACAGTGAACAGGCATTAGCCTGGACCATTCCTTCCTCCAGCTCCAGCCAGGGAAAATGAGTTGCCTGACCCCCTTGATGAAAGACAGCAAGGTCGTGCAACTGGGTGCATTCCTTTCAGAGGCTGATACATTGCCAACAGGTCTACCCGCTAAAAGCAGATCTGAGGTCTGGGGGTGGTAAGAGGCCAAGAAAAGAAGGGGTCGAAAACAACCACCATCACTGAGCAAGAAGTGTTCTATTACATTAATAGCTTGCACCTACTAAACATCTTTAATGGGACTAACATTCAAATGTTTTGCACATTTTTGTGCATTTCCAAAAGCTGATGCATGTAAAATTACCAGTTTTTCTATTATCTACTGTTCTAAAAGAGGCAGGGCCCCTGATAAGATTAGAGTGGTTTCTGATGGTGGAATTAGTTTTTAGCTTTATTAGCAGTTTTAGTTTAATCCGTCTTTGTGAATGCCAAAGTAGAAACATGTGACTTCCATTCTTGCCATCATAAACTGTTTCCATTCCGGCTATTAGCCTTCTCCTTTATCCACTTAAGTTGTTTAATGTTTACACATGTGTAATTTCTCTCAGTGTATGAAAGCGTTAAAATGAACGTTTGGTCCAGCTCATGATCTGTAGTGGGTCAATGCATGAAGTAGGTCCAAAATATTCAAACCCACACAAACTTGCCAGAAGCCATGGCTGAACAGTGAGGTTTAAGGCTAATCTCTGCATGAACTTCTAAATCTTCTTTATTAGCAAACACCAGGATGTCATCCTCTTATTCTCTGATCGCATCAAATCCATAATGCCCCACTGGTGTGACCTCCAACCGTCAACAGATATGGAAATAATGTGGCACAGAAAATGTAAACAAACAAGGAAATATTCCCTGGCTTGCTTATATTAGGTTGCATAGAAGTTCTCCAGCCCAGCACAACCTGACTTTGTCTATTCTGACACAAATAAACATGATAGGATAAAAAAAAAATAAGATTTTTAAATAAAAGAAGCCAAACAGTAATATGAGCTTAATCAACGATTTCCAACAGGGTTCCAATAACGTTTGAATTTTTCCAGATCTTAAGCTACATTATTTGTTGATTTTACATAACAGGGTTTGTGTAAACAAGCACTATGAAGGAAATTGAAGGGAAACTTTCACGGTTTTGCTTTTCACTGGGCCAAATCTTGCTGAAGCTTTTTGCAAGGTTATAGGTTACATTTACACGTATTTTATGGATATTACTGAACCAAAAACCGAGTTTAGGGCAAAGCACTTCAAGGAGGATGCTTACAGCACCGAGTTTCAGGTACCAGACAATAACAAGGGTGGGAGAACACCAGAGCTCAGGATATTGTGGGTCCTGGGCTGGCTGTTTTCAGAGCCAACACAGCTGGTGTTGAGAAAACAAATAAAACAGGAGCAAAAACAGGTGAAACATGTGCGAGTCCTCTTTGGTTACAGGCGAAAACTTTTCAGCTCCTCGGGAGCTCTAAAGGAGTCTTGATCACTACAAGACAGTCCATTAACAAGGCATGAACCGGGAAAACCCCCCAAAAAAACTGTGGCGGTGAATACTGAATATGTACATACTAAACATACTCGTCTATTTCTGTGCATTTCCCACCTTCAGAGTCAGGACCACTGATAAATAAGCACACCAAGCCCAGCTGTAGATGCACTAGAAGTTTTGAAAAGGTGCTACCATAAATATTTACACAAGACTGACCTGAGATTTCGGGCAAAACTGAGCTCTGTAACTGCAGATGTGTACAAATTACACACTAAATCTCTGAGATTATGTTTAATTGCTTCAGTGTTATTAATAGTGTAAGGGCACTGATTGTTTACGAACAAACAAAACTCACGGTAACTTATTCCAGCATCCCAAAATCAGTGCAGCTGAATCAGTAACATTTTCACACCCCTATGTACTATGCAGAAACATGCCCTTTCATCCACCCAGCAGTGAGCTTGCGCCTTTTGCCTAACGAGGAAATGCATCCAGGCATGTCTTCTCACACATTTCACAATTCTGATGTGTTGGTACACAAAGGCGCTGCATGTCCCCCTCCCCTACCCCTCAACAAAAACAAACACTTTTGCCATTGTTCCATTTTGAGGTAACCTAACAAACTGGATGTGTCATTTCCCATCGGATCCCAGTGTCCTCAGCGGCAGTGGAGGAGCGGGACATGGCCAGCGTTGCCGAAAGAGGAAAACTACACCTTCTTCGGAGACTTCGCTGCAGTCTCCTTGTTATCCTTGATACTGGTAACAGGGGAGTTTTTGTTTAAAATGGATCGAGCTCTCTCCTTACAGTAGCCCCCCCAATCATCCGCAGCCTCTGCTAATCCCATTAAAGTGAAGGCAGGACGGAGCAGGAGAGGGAAACGGTATTAGACCCATCAGCATACATCAGTTCCAAATCAAAGCTCTTGTCTAGAGCCATTAACCACCTACTGCAACGAAAGAAAATGATTTGAGACCCGTGTCTAATGATGAGACTGAAATGTTACACCAAAACTCCTACTGCCAGGCTTCCTTCCAGACATGGCCTTAAAAGAACGCTCGTCGGCAGCCGTGCCAAAAAAACCAAGCTGCCTGTCGGCACTGCCAAGTTTTATTGTCTTTTTTCAACAAACAGACTGTTTAATTTCATTGAAACTGTAATCCCGATGAGCCACAAGTTCTTATTCCTAAGCTGCTGCTAAACACTACTGCCACACTCCCCTGCCTTGTGTGTGGGACGAGCGCGAGGTGAGGAGCCATCCTGCATTGGAGGATTTGTCTTAATTATTAAGTGGCTAATGTAATTATCTTTACACGTCATGAATTAAGGACAGGAGGGTGCCCAAAAATAATGACCTTGGGAAAGATAAGCAGTTGGTTTTAATTAATTAAAAAAAAACATGCTAAGAGAGAGCAGGACAGAAGAAGAAGAAGATGGGGTAATGCTCCCTTGCTGTGTTCGGTAAATTTAATCCCTTCTGCTGTCCACTACTGTGCAAGCCTGCCGTACATATGGCCACTTCACTGCACTTTCTGACAGGCAGCATCGCCTGTCCAGCCTCTTCTGATCTGAAGCCACTGAAAGACCATCATTTGTGAACAACAGCCCCTTTCAAAGTCCAGCAGACAGTGAGGGGTCAACCCACACCAGCCTGAACACCACCGACGACAATCAAATGCCCTGGCAATCACAGAACCCATTTACTCTTGGTGAAAAAGCTAGGTGGAATGGGACATGAGCCATCCAATCACGGCATGTTCTGACAATGCTGCACTTCAGTAATGAAGCCTGGGCCGGCCTGCGGAGAGGCCCCCTCCACCCTCCACCACCAAGTAGATTGACTGAGCAGGAGAAGGGGGGGGGAGAAGAAAAAAAAAACAGGCTTGCTCCCAATCCTCAGATTTTAGTCTAGACACCATCTGGACAATGGTTATGGCACTTCTCAGATGAGATCCTTAGATAATACTTAAGATATTCCAGCTAAAGATCGCCCTTCACAGATCATGGGGTAGATAGTCAAACTGCTCCACACATATTTTCCAAGAGGTTCTTTTGAGCCACACATTAGGATTTGATACCATTTATTCCCATGAACCATCTATCCTCGAGCATCCCCAAATTGTAGTGTGGGAGGGTTTGCAAGATAAAACTGGAATGGCAAATATTATAAATACAGTTGGGGAAATAACTTTTGCATCAAATTTTTTTTTCAGTAAGCATATTTGCCGAAGAGGCTATTCGCATAAAATGTTCACCAGACACTGGTATTAAACCCACAAATACAAAGCATACACAACATTCTACCACATATATGTGAAAATCAATATCAGCTGAATTAGTACATATTGTTGAGCTGTCAAAAGATTATTACTGATATTACTGAAGTGTAACACAAGAAACATGACGGATGAAAGCGAAGAGTCCTTTCAAGACCTTTGCAACCTGATTGTTGAAAACGTATCACTATCAAACTACTGAATCTACCAGTATGCACCATTGGGGCCATTACCTGAAAGTTGAAGAAACGTCCCTCCACCATCAACCAGCCCTGCTTCATACAAGAAGATTCCTGAAGCTGTCACTACAAACAAAGGCTTCTTATCTAAGCATTAAATAAATGTGCTTTTTCCTTTGTCCTTCCATTGATTAACAATTAATTCTATGCATCGATTTTAATGTTGCATATTCTTTAAAATGTCTTTATTTATTTTAGTTAATACCGATGTCTGGTGAAAGATTCACGTGAATAGCCTCATTGGAAATACATTTACTGATAAAAAGTTCAATATTAAACTGCTTTAAAGTGTTTTGTTTAGTTTGCAGGTTGATTTTGGACTCATGTGATGATATACTCAGCCATTGAACAGCAAGACTGTAGAGTTGTGATGTCCTTTGCAACAACTTACTTGTACAAGGTTAGTGTCTCTGCTTTCAAATCAATTTAGAAAAAATATCAGAAAGATCAAGAGTGAAAGCTGTAGAGGCCCTGAGGCTTAAACTATGTGCAACTGCACTCAACATCAAACTTTGTACAGAGATGCAGACATCACATTAATATGGGCAAGCGCTGCCATATATCCACTGATATTCTCGTGGCTACAGGCTAGCAGACCAAATAATTATTCACTTGTAGCCTGCACAGACATACAGACAAGATCTCTCTCCCGCTCAGTGATATCCAGGGAATTCACCCTCAGGATCACTGCCTGATCTACTTTGGTGGACTTTTCAATCATTCAGTTTTAAATCTTTCAATCTTTCCTCTTTTTCTTAAAATGACATCTGAGTCTCTACACACCTCAAATTTCCTCACACACTGCCTTCCACGGCTCATGCTCTGCATGACTTTGTTGCAATTTGTTGAAACATTGTTGGAATTTTAAATCTCAATCCTACTGCGTCACTGTCATTTTTAATTAAATATGGTTTAATTATAAATATCAAAATATTTTTACATATTATTAAACTCACAGCAAACATATAATGTTGGTTTAACAAAGGCCCAAAGGTCTCCTCACCGTCAACAGGTCCTTAATATTTGGGTGAGAATTAAATATTTGTTATTTTAAATCTGCTGTAAATTTTAATTTAATGTCAAGTGCAAAATTTGCCGAGTTGTGCAGTGAAAAATGGTGATGAAATACAGTATTGACGCATCATAAAAACAAGTGTCATTCATCATAAAACCTGATGTAAACAGTTTAACATGCAGGTAAATATTCATTATATTTCTAAATACTCTGTCTGCTGTGTAACATTGTTGCAATCTGTAAAGGCACATTAGTGTTGACAGTATAATGTCGATCACATTAACACTGTTACGGCTGTTTAATTGTTCTTTTACAGAAAAAAAAAAAACGTTATGCCTTCTGCCATATTGAATGTGCTATGTTTTTTGTTTTTCAGGGAGATGCGGAGGTGAGTGTAACCTTGTCAGGATGTAGATATCCCTGCATGGTCTAAAATGTTTAGGAACTGCTGTTTTTAACCAAAGCCAAGTTACCACATAGCATCTTTCCACTCAGACCTGAATATGGTTCTCCAAGTTCTTCCCCAGGCCTGTTTTGGTTCCCTAAAGAATCCATCAATGTATGTCTTCCTAATTAATCCTTTCTGTAAACAAGCAAAGAGTCTACTTCAGTCACCCCTATTTCAAGTTTAAAGAACCTCCACCAAGTAAATACTCTTCCTAGAGCTGCATATCACACAAGCACTGGTTATGAATCCTGTTTTTTTATAAGGTTCGCCAAGCTAAAGTTCTATAAATGACCTGCTCACGGCCTGCTAAGTTTATTTAGCGTGAAAAAAAACCATAAAGTGGTGAATGAGGACACTTGTAGCTATTAATAACTGACAAAACCAAAAACTGATCAATTTACTCTCATTTTGTTCACAGAGAATTTGTGATCCTTCCTTCAAGTGTCTTCCTTGGTATGAAAAGCAGGTTTAAACTGTATATGTTCGAGTTATTCTAACACAGGTTTTGCTATCACAGTTAAAGTAACAAACATTTATTAGAGCTGACATTTAATTCATGCTTAGGTATCGCCGCGCACCATATGGTCCTGTACTGCAGAGCAGATATTGGCTGTGGAGGTTCAGCTGAGGAGGTTAAGATTAGTTAATGTGTCAGTGTGTGCAAGCATGTGTGTTTCTCCCACATGCCCACGCTACAGTAGGGGTATGTTTAACAGTGTTTATGGTTTCTGCAGGGACCACTGACCCAGAAGTAAGGGGGGAATTTGTCACTGGAAGGCAGCTGGTCAGACAGCAGCCTCTCAGGGGCAATAAAGGCACCGGTACATTCTGAGACTCTCTAACATGCTCGAATGCGCCATTCCAGAACCAGGTAGGAGTGTAACAACACACACAACAGTGTGAGTTCATTACATATGTACATTCTCTGGAAAAAATAAGAGACCACCGCAATGTATATTTAAATCAGCATTTCTGTAACTATCGTTCTATGCCACTGTCTGTTCAATTCCTCCACAAAGCACCTCGTTCTGCTTTATGAGGTACTGATTAGTGATCACCTGAATCACATCTTATTTAACGAGGAAATATATTAAAACACGGCTGTAATCAATACTCTCCTCTCACAATATGACCAGTTGGATGGCAAAACACTACTAGAAGTTCAAAATGGTAATTCTTGCCCTTTTGTTTAAGAGTGAACAAGAGATTTGCTTTCTCCGAGTCGTTCCTCTTTTGTCATTTGCTTTAAAAGTATGCTTTAAAGAACAAAAACGGTTTTGTATACCACAGATTTTTTACCCCTTATCTATTTCATGAACAGGTTTCTATTCTTGGAATAAAAAAACAGAAATCCTGAGTGAACAACTACAAATAAAAATGTACATGTAACGGTGCATGTTGGACATCATATAAACAGGATGTGTGGTGATGCAAATTATAGACTGTTTTTTAACTTCAAATGCCCAAATGCACTTCAAATGCACGTTGCATCATTGGCTGCCACTCAATATCTTGTCTGATGAGCCATGTTACAATTATATTAAGTGGCTTCTTATTGGTCAGCAGCAACTAATTTTCAGGTGAATAATTGTCCTTAAATTGTAAAAAGAGTGTACATTTTATTATACATTATATGAATTATATGCAAGTGTATAAAATCCCAATGTGAGCAAAACTTTTGACTGGTGCTTTTTACACCACAGTATTTTAAGGATAGCTGTGTTTTATCAGTGTCATGGGGTAGGGTAATATGGTTGGCAAAATGCGTCAGTGGGAGGGGGTTGCAATCAGAATCCCATTAGCGGGAAATACCAACTAAATTTCATTAATGTGTGAATGGATGGGGGGCTGGGGGGCTGGGGGGCTGGGATTTTAGGGGCAGGGGGGAACCGGGCTTTTTTGCCCCACGGAGCCTAGGAGTTTGGCATGGTGGACTAATCTTACACACAGGAACACTGGATACAGAAGCCAAGGAATATGCCAATACTCATTAGTGAAACAAGACCTTACCTTCTTAGAAGACAAACACATTTAAGTATCAATGTTTCAGTTTCATTTTCTTGTATTTGCAGTTTTCTTGGTTTTTGCATTAGTCTCTTTAGGAACACTAGAGGGTTCAACAAAACATATTTAAGTTCCAATTTAATGTCAGTAGGCCTTACAAATATTTTTCAAACATAAATCTAAGTCGATTTGCTTCCTGGCACACACTTCCTGGCATACTTTATCCCATAAAACTTCAGAAACTGGCTGTTCATTCTTAACCTTTTATATTTCAAGCTGTTGGAAATCCATCCCATAAGCTCCAGGAATAAATGATGCAAGTTCCAAGCACTGTCCATATATCCCAATCCTCAAGTCCAGTGTGGTTAATCCTTCAGAGTGAAGAACATCAAGGTCTAATAATCTAATATATAAATTGGAGGGCTTTAACCCACAGGACTGAGGTGTTCCAGACAACAAGGGTCCGTACACAGCAATGCATCATACAAACTGTTTCAGCGTGTCATTAGTGTTATTTTTAGCAGCAAACAAACTTGTGTGCCTCGTCCATCACACTTTTGTGGTCAGAGGGGAAGGAATCTGGGCTCCCACTGGTGTAGCAAAACATTTTGGAGCAGTGAACGCATCTATTTGCGGTCAGACATATGGACATCTCTGAGATATACATAGAGCTGAGAATTCCACTGTTCAGCACATCCAGCAGTGTCTGAGTCTTAATTCTGTCTTTTCACTTTTATTCTGTTCATATTAACTGAAAGGCTTTTCACCAACGGCCACCTAATATTTACAGGGAGAGACAGAGGCTGTGAAAGAGCATTGCAACGGCCATCTTTTATTCTAATGCCATTACCACACAGGTGAGAGGGAGGTGGAAATGTAGCCATATCAGAACTTGCTGTTATCATCAGCAGGCAAAAACATGACCGCTACCATTCCATTGTGATAATGTGGATCATTACTGCAGCCATATGTGCAAATTTCAGCTTTTTATACGCAGGGAAAAATGCCAGCATGACCTGATGATGGACAGGCTCTCTGTTTCTTGGCTAATCTCAGGCACTGACTGACATGCGCAACTTACAAAAACCTTTACACTCCAGAAAAGCAAACACACTCGACAAAATAAACAAGTAAACACAAGCTCACGGCCGTGAACCAACATCCATGATATCGTTCTGACATAGCAGTAGCTGATGTCTATATCATAACTTCTCATTCGCCCCAGTGTTCTGTTACAAGGAAACATAGAGAATTGTTGTTTTGAAAGATAAAGCCTGCAAAGCATTGTGGGTTCATTTACTGAAAAAAGGAACCCACAATGCTTTGCAAACATGACCATCTGGATGCAACCATTGGGGGATTAAAGGAGGCCTCTCGGAGTGAGTGTGAGTCTGAGAGGCGCTCTCTGAGAGGGGGATAATTACAGGGCGCTCGAGGTAGAGACAGAGCAGAGAGAGAGAGAGAGAGACAGACAGAGAGAGAGAGAGAGAGAGAGAGAGAGAGAGAGAGAGAGGGACAGAGAGTCTGTGTGTGTGTCTGTAGGTGAGAGAGAGGGAAAAAGAGAAACAGAGAAAGAAAGAGGAAAGTAGAGAATATGTGTGTGTGTGAGAGAGAGAGAGAGAGAGAGAGAGAGAGAGAGAGAGAGAGGGAGAGAAAGTTTGTGTGTGTGTATGTCAGAGAGAGTGAGAGTTTTTTATCTGATTTGTTTGTTGTGCGTGTGTGTATGTGTAATGTGTGTGTGGTCCGTGAGTGTGTGTGTGTACTGTGTGAGTGTGTGTGTGTCCACCTTTTAGATGTTCCATATTCTATTTATCATTAATTACTGGCAATTCTTAACTGTAGAGTGTGTTTTTACTTGGATTGGCATGTGGATTGACCTTTAATTGCAAATTGACTGACTCCAGCATATGGAGCAGCTCTGTATTGTCCAGCTCTAACAGCAGGCCTGTGAAAGTCAGCAGAAATGTCAAATTTACGTCACAGTTTATGTATCATGTCAAGTCAAGAGCAAGAAAAGCAGAGATGGACCTGATTTCTGTTATGGCTTAAACATTTAAAATTGTGACTCACCTTCTTTAGAAGTTCCGTCCAGCATGAGGCGGTTGGTGGCTCCGGGTCCTGCACATGCACTGTAGGCTAGGTAAGAGAGATTTCTTTATAAAAGAAAGAATGAAAAGTAATAGCCTAAGTAAAAATACTGACTATGAGGGACTATGTGTGTATACCTGCTGCATGTGTGCCTGTTGTTGGTTGTCCAGGTGCTGCAATGAGTTGAGCACTTCTGGACTGTATTTATTATGCAGCACTGCTTTCACAGGAGCTACTCCAGTAGCTTGTCCTGCACAAACAGACGCTCCAGTAATTAAATGAAATGGAATTGAGAAGACTGGAATGGAGCAAGCTGCACTGGAGTTGGCTGGAATAGAGCTGGCTATACTGAAACAGGTTTGAATAGAGCAAGATGCAGAAATACATACACAGAAACTGTTATTTTCATGACTGTTATGGAAGAGATGAATTAGGTTAAAAGATCTCCCGCTGTACCTGCTCTCATTTCCTCTGCTGAGTTGAGGGTAGAAAGTGTCAGTACTGCATTAATTCATGCTAATATCAGCAGATGCTGCTAGTTCT
>JBBMFX010000017.1:10568368-10581826 GCA_037832545.1 Rhabdalestes septentrionalis
TGAATCTGAAGGGGAAGATTTGCCTTTTGAACCAGGAGACGCGCAAGAAATTTGTGCTCCAATCGTTGGTCGTGTGTGAGCTGTGTCACCGCTCCACAAGCAGCCCTGTCCGGCGTGAGCGACCTGAGCATCCCAGGCGCCTCAAGCAGTCGCGATCGGCCTGTGAGAAGGGATTCTCAGTGCCCTCAGCTTGGAGTACGACTTTCTCGCGTGCCTCCCGGTACAAAAGGCAAATCTTCCCCTTCAGATTCAGAACCAGCGAATATCATTCGCAGGACATCATCAACGGACAACTTTTTATTAGCCATTTGCAGTTTTTCTCCCCCCAAAAATCCCACATGCTTAAATACTGAAAACAGAAGTCCACTCTCTCGCTGCTCAAAAATTTAATCTTGAATCAACGTACTACATGTCTGCCAACTAGTTGTAGGGAATACAAATGCTACATTACAGGAAATTTGTAAATACAGCCTGTTTCAGTCATGATGACGTCTTGATGTGATAATATAGCAATATTTAACTACTTTCTTCAGTTTTATTTTTGGTTTCCTCTTTCCTGATCATACTGAATGAGGATAGAAAGACAAAAAGATAAAAAGAAAGAAAATAACTTCCAAACATCAGTTCAATATCAGCTGTTTCCTGAATAAAATGAAATGTAAGATGTCTGCCACTTCATGACGTAATAATATGCAAATTAGATCAGAATATTTATACCCTACATAAACTTCAGGTCATGCCCAACATTTTTCTAATTTCAAATAAGTCTCTATCTTTAACCCCTTTTAAATATTGATGTAAAAATCCAGTTGGTTTTTTTTTCAAACCCGGTGCTTAAAGGGTTAACTCTTGAGATTCATCAAAGATGCATGACTGACACACTTACATTTCCTAGAATGCATTTCACACAATGTGTTTTCTCAAACATTTTTGTTCTCCTCACTTAGCACCCACAAAACACTAACAATAAAACTACAATCTCCCGCAATTATTTGTCACCACACTGTGAATATATAACTTTCCATTGTTATTTTAATAATATGTTCATATATATATTCACTCTAGATAAGACTGCCGAACCGAGCTAAGCTGTTTTGTCAGCAAGAAGACTGCTGTTCCAGATGCAGATTGATGAACTGCATCCTCCCATCCCCAGGAGTCTGATCTCCCAAGAATGAGAACCTGTACTCGACACACTGTGTATTAAGGAACACCCAGTGAATTCCAAATGGGCTGAGTTTGCAGGTTAGTCTCCATATGTGAATTCTGTGGACTCGGGGTAAACATATGTCAACCAGTTTATACTGCATCACACTCTTTTATTTAAAATAAGTAAATACATTTATTATTTCCATCATATGGGTTCTTCAATATTTCCATCATGGCTACATGCACACACTGCAAATGTGGCTGATTAAAGAAGCTCAGATTTCACGTACAATGTCTAATTTATTACACAAATTATTTACTCGTATGAAATCACAACGTAACAAATGACTTGGGATAACTTAAGGAGATGGTAGATTTCATGTTTTGCAGGACATGTTTTTAGAAGCTTTGCCAGAAATAACCGCATTTTTAATTTACTAAAAGCCCCCAAACCCATCAAGTGCACTTTTTCACATCGATAATATGGTACAATAAAAATCCAGCCTGCTTTATTTCCTTCAACAGGAAATAAACCACGTTTATTTCCTTCAACAGATTTATAGACTCATCTTCCAATGAGTTGGATTTGTGTCAGAGCTTGTATGACTGCTATAGGATGAACAGGCTGGGGAAAGAGTGTAACGAGCAGGAGGGGAACTAGTGTGAAGTGCATGGATATCACCTGTGGCTGGACTTATAAGTGCCAACACACATAAGCAGTGTTTCATTGTGTTAAACAAAAGCCCTAAAATATTTATCCCCTACAGCCCGCAGAAATGATCCAAAGAACACGGCAGTTCATTTCTGCATGCAACATTTGTGCCGAAGCGAAGGATGTCTGAGCATTTGCTGTTTTTTCTCTAAGCAAGCTGGTCCCTAACTCATGGGGGCTGGAGATACATGAGAAAGTCAGCCAAATGAAGATAAAAAGATAATAATTTCACATGGTTTGGTTTAGGTTTTGGGCGAAAGTAAAGCGCCTCACCTGCAGGTGACTGAAACTACACTCTTGTTGAATAACTGGACAGTGTTATAAAGCCACATATGTCATTGAGAAAATACTTCACACCATGTTCTTCGTGTTGCTCCAGTGTTGTATGCTAAAGTTGTAACTTTATAGAAGAAATAAAAATTTCTGACGAGAATGCCAAAGCATTTGTTTGAGACACGTGTTTTATGTTAATCTGTCCAACAACAATGGCAAACAGGCTGAATTTCAGAATAGCACATAACTTCTGTTTTCTATCATCCAACAGCGTCCCTCCATGGAGCAATCATCCACATTACATTATAAACTAGAGTTGTCACCAAGCAAGTATGTTCTACTGTGGTGAACTGAGACCATGACAAGGTATGTGTGTGTGTGTGTGTGTGTGTGTTTTGTGTGTGTGTGTGTGTGTGTGTGTATATCTGAGTATTTTTATGCATGCCCCCTAGAGGCATTTCTCACTGAATTGTAATTAATTATCTTTAATTAATGTAATCAAATAGTTCTTCTCATTACTAAATAGGTCGCTGTTGATTCTCTCATTTATTAATGCCTGCTTGCTCACTAGTGAAGATTAAGGTCCAATATGGTCCTGGTTTTGTAAATCAAACACATTTCAACTGAATATGTGTTCCATCAACAGTGTTTCAGCTGGAGAAAAAATGCAGGTTTCAACTGAGAGACCTCTAAAACAAAAAGTGGGGGTTAATAAAATGTAATTGTTTACCATTAGTCAATGGATATTGCATTAAAACTGAACTGAGGGAGCCTATCAGCAAACTTTGCTCCTGATCTGAAGGGCCTGTGAAATTTTAGATGGCATCATAGCTTGTAGCGAGCAATGGAAACCACATGATCTGAGGGGGGAGACCAGTAGTAAAAGTTGCTTACATGCAATCATGTGTAATTACACTTTCCCACTGCAAGCACTCTCTAATGCTCTTTCATGTAAGACGGAGATGAAACAGTGCGTTTCAATCAGTGTGCCTTTTACACGCTTGCTAATGAATTGATAACGATATGTGTACACTAATCTGAATTGGATCCAGCCAAAATTTTTGGACTCTTGACAAGCAGTAGGGGCAACTCTGCTTTCTTATCATATGAGGATCTGGCAACCTATTCTCGTTGGAGATCAGGCTGAAAATGGAGCGTGTAATTACCATGGCCTGTATCTGCTTTTGTTTGATAAAATGTGGTGAAAATGTTTTAAATTGCAGGGCACGCATGGTTTTGTTTTTAACGCAGAGCAGCATTAAGGGACTCGAGTTCGCACTAGTGTGTACTAATGAGGGCCAGAGGTCTCTTTAACATCTTGTAAAAGTACAAATGTTACAAATTACTCAAAGTGAACGTCTCGTGATTAATATTATTCCGGAACCAAAATTCATGAACAAAAGTACAATTAAACTCAGCTGAACATTAAAGATCAGTGAGTAGTTATGCTTTAAACCTACCAGTCAAGGCTGTTTACTCTTAAACAAATTAGAAACACCTTGTCAAGTTAGCTTTTTCTGTGATCAATTTTTTTTGTTAAAATAAACATCTAGTGGACATTCTACTCTTCAATGAATGGAAAAATCAACCGACAACGTTGCCGCCCAATAGGAGTCTTTTTACTGAGCCGAGTCTGCCACCCAGTGGCATATCAGTGTTACTACAAGCCAGGGCTGACTTACTGACCGCGCCGTTAGCGTCAGTGTCCAAGGTCCTTGCATGGATATCACCTGTGGCTGGACTTATAAGTGCCAACACACATAAGCAGTGTTTCATTGTGTTAAACAAAAGTCCTAAAATATTTATCCCCTACAGCCCGCATAAATGATCCAAAGAACACGGCAGTTCATTTCTGCATGCAACATTTGTGCCGAAGCGAAGGATGTCTGAGCATTTGCTGTTTTTTCTCTAAGCAAGCTGGTCCCTAACTCATGGGGGCTGGAGATACATGAGAAAGTCAGCCAAATGAAGATAAAAAGATAATAATTTCACATGGTTTGGTTTAGGTTTTGGGCGAAAGTAAAGCGCCTCACCTGCAGGTGACTGAAACTACACTCTTGTTGAATAACTGGACAGTGTAATAGAGCCACATATGTCATTGAGAAATACTTCACACCATGTTACTACAAGCCAGGGCTGACTTACTGACCGGGCCGTTAGCGTCAGTGTTCAATGTCCTTGGACCACAAAGGCAGAGGCTGCTCAAATACACGCCTTGAAGATATATTTCATGTTGGTACTAATGAACACGAACCTGAGTGTTTTACTGATGAAACAGCTTAACAGACATTGACAGCAGGATTAATGTTCTGTAAACAGTGACGAGACAACTACTAAAAGGTAATCAAATGGCACGGGAGTGGTTTACGGCTGTCAGGTTTGAAGAAATCAGTATCGGAGTTAGTAGGCAAGGCAAGACAAGTTTATTTGTATAAAACATTATCATGCATAAAGGTTGTTCAATGTTTTATAGAGATACTATGAGCCAAAAAAGCTGAAATGAAAT
Organism: Rhabdalestes septentrionalis; assembly: GCA_037832545.1. Taxonomy (NCBI): domain Eukaryota; kingdom Metazoa; phylum Chordata; class Actinopteri; order Characiformes; family Alestidae; genus Rhabdalestes; species Rhabdalestes septentrionalis. The sequence goes on from JBBMFX010000017.1 coordinate 10,573,009, forward strand.
ACAGTGTAATCTAATGTCAATGTGCCACTAATATGCTACATTTAAATAAGTTAAACAGAAGTAAACAAAGCAATTCAAAAGAATACATTTCAAAAAGCACTTCTTGTGCAAGTTCACCAAAAGTATAAAACATTTAACTATTCTGTTAGAGAACTAGATGGGGAACCAGTTGCTCATTAATTTTAACAACCTCATGGGACTGTCCTGATTTTGGAATTGATGCATGTAGATTACTTTACGCCTCTTGCTCATCTTTCACTGCAGATAAATGGATGACATTTAATGGTATGGCTCCAAACGTGATGTCAGTCTTTCCACACCTCTGTACCCATGCAGTCTGGCCTATGGCTGCTCTCTCTCTCTCTCTTGCTCTCTCTGTTTTTCCTCTCTTTTGCAAAGGGCCCCCTTGAGGCCAGTTTTTCTGACACTCTGCCCGGCTTCAGGGGAACCAGGGAGTTCTTCCCCCATTGCTGGGTGTTAGTGCTGGAAGCGGGGGATACTATAAACCTTCAGCTTCATAGAGTGGGATGGAGAGTTTAGGACTTCTCAAACTAGTTATAAGTTATATAACAGATGGTGAAAACAGAAAGCTGCGAAAAAAGAAATAAAAGAAGCCTGAATATGCAAAAGATGTAGTTTATGTGAATCGGATCCTGCCAGATCTATCTGAATGCACAGCAGATATGCTGCCAAGTACATTTTCCCCAGCAACTCCACAACTCCCACACAGTAAAGTATGGGTTAATCATTATCAGAAATCTAAGGAGTGTGAGTACCTGAGGCCACTGAGCCTGGTCTCACCTGCGTTTAAACAAAGGCACAGTTTCGTCACAGCTCAGTGCAGACACGCTGCTAAAACAACCGTTGCTCAGAAGTTCAGGCATGACAGCTACTCATTTTTGTGTGTTTATTGGTTTCTCTGTTTGTTGTTATACCTTTCTGCATATTTGCGCGATTTGTTTAAATTTTTTTGCAGTGTACTGTCTGCTGCATTTACACATTACCATTAACATCTTCTTACATGGATAAAATAATGCAGTAAAACTTCCCTAAATATGTATTTCACTCATGTATATGTTGTACACCATTGTCCACCACAACCCTAATCAAAAACTTAAATGAGCAAGACAAGATTAGGCAGTGGTGTACAGTGATAGGAGACAGAACAGCATTTAATGCACGACAGAGAGTGTTTGACATGTACAAGATCGTAAATGTGAGACTAGGTTAAATAAAGAGTTCAATATGATTGTGAGGCAGGAAAGTCCTGGAAGGGTGGATAGGGGAGCTTGCAGCACTCCACGTCTCAACTGTCTGGGAGTGGAAAAGAAAAGTGAAGGGATGAAACCAATGAAGGAGAGGTGACACATCCACATCTGTGAGAAAGGTTCCATCACCTGTGTATGAATCACACCTGAAATGTACAAATAGAAGCGCAAAGTAGACGTAGGTAACTCAAATAACACTAAATACACTATATGAACAAAAGTATTGGGACAACACATGTTTTATGGGGTTTGGCCTAAGCAATCTTAATACTTCAACATAAAAAGACATTTTGTACAAAGACATCCTTCCAGCTTTGTGGACACAGTTTGGGGAAGAACTTATTCTATTCCAGCACGACTGTGCCCCTGTGCACAATGCAAGATCTATAAAGACATGATTGGATGAGTTCGGTGTGGAAGAAATTTACTGTCCCACACAGAGCCCTGACCTCAACCTCATCCAAAGCCTTTGGAATGAAATGAAACGGAGACTGCGAGCCAGACTTTCTCGTCCAAAATCAGTGCCAGACATCTTAACAGTTCTACAGAATGAGTGGGCACAAATTTCAACAGAAGCTTCACAATCAACTCCATACTGAAGTCTATGTATTTGAATGCAATATCATTAAAGTCCCTGTTGGTGTAATGGTCAGGCGTCTCAATACTTTTGTCATTATATTGTATGTTTCCACATGATTTTTCAGTATTTCAGACATATCTTTACTTAGTCAAGTAAAATATGGGGAACGTAGTCTGCTTTTGCACTTTTTAGCTACTAGCTACTCAATTACTGCAAGGTGTAATTTACTATTGAAGCATTTGGACAATGTTGGTCAATTTTCCATGCTGAATGTTGGTTATACTTACTAAGTTTCACTGGAGCTCCCCACATACTGTTTGCCAGGCGCCCCCTGTTGGTGGTAGCCCACTGCTTCGCTTAGTGAATGGGTTAAATGCAGAGAAAGAATTTCACACTGACCACACTCTGTGCTGTGTTGTGTTGACGCGTGACGAATGAACACTTTACACTTACAGTGTTAGGATGAATGACTCAGGATCGTAACTCGAGAATCCCACCTGCATCAATGAGGGCTTTTGGAAATAAACGCAAGAGCATCGTAATCACTTTATTCAGGTCCTCAATCGGACCAATCAGAGTACAGCATGGCTTCAGAATCGAACGTTTTGCTTCTTACTTTACTTAGTTTCCACAGCAACGGACGCTGCGAGCCCCTCCTCCTGTGAAGGGCAGATAGACTCAGGCTGGTAGTGCCAGATGTGTGAACTGTTTGAGTACAGAGCACGAGGATAAATATAAGTCTAATAATTTTTTTCAAATAAATACAGAATGAGGTTCAAGTCGCCATCAGTTCGTGGGGTTCTGAAAATTGAACAGGTGTCAGCGAAGCTTTAATCCACGTGGAAGACCTGAGACAGCTTCTCCAGAAGGTAGGTTGGCTGCTTTACCAAAGTATTGTTTTGATTGTAGCTTTGTTTTTGGTCACAATATGCATCCAAAAACCAAAACATCACTATATATTACTCAGTACACATCATACGTGCTGTCAAAGTGGACTACTACTTCTCTGACATTTTGATATTTAGTAGTATGTCTGTGCTTTTGGCTGGGAGACTAGTGTTTGAGCAGGAAGTGGGAAAGTAGTTGCCAAGCTCCTGCAGGGTGATGGAATCTGCCGCTGCTGAGAGGAAGGAAAACAAGACATGTAAGATGTGTTTCTCTGTCAAAAAGTGTATGCAGACCGCTCTGAGTTTCTCAACACGTTCCTGGCCACTTAGAATCCTCTTTTAGTCACCCCTAATGATTTCTCACCACCTTTTTGGCGTTTTGGGCTTCTGTTTGGTTATATAAAACCAGACAGAAGTGTTTCGAAGTTCAGGTGCTTGTTTAAAGTTGTCACTGAGTGAATGTTTTCTTTCGACTGCTGTTAAACTGGACAGACTAGAAGCAGCCTTTCTTTTAGCCACACAGTGCTGATACGACTGGGCAGGCTGTGTTTGCCAAGTGTCAGCTTCTGCTGGATTATGTCACACAGTCACAAGCAGTGTTTACACAAAGCAGCAAACCCAAGACCTTTGTTGGTCTTTGGCCTACTTAAAGTATTATAATGAATGAAAAGTTTTTTTTTTATCTTTACGTCATTAGAAGTGTAAAGTGACCCTTTGTCACATATAAACACACTATAGCGCAGGGGACAATTCCTTGCACAATTGTACCTTGGTGGCGCCACTGGCAGTCCTGGGATTCAAACCTCAAACCCTCGGGTCACAGGAGTAACTCCCTAACCACCAGACCAAAATATGAAGGCTCTTTATGGTTTGTTACGCTTTCATTGCAGTCCGACCATAATAAGCTGGTGGTCAGGGGGTTGCCCTGCAATCAGAAGGTTGTGGGTTTGAATCCAAAGACTGCCAGTGGCACCTCTGAGGTACCCCTGAGCAAGGTACTGTCCTGCTCACTGTTCCCCAGGTGCTGTTTTTAGGTAAAAGCAAACAACAATTGAATGCTGTTCACTCTGTGGATACTTTACTGTGGATAATTTTCTTTACTTTTAAATCATCCCGATTTTGACCTAGCTATTGGCTCTTGCATGCTTTTAAGGAGTAGTCTGTTTGTTACAATTATCTTGACTTGCAACAAAGTTCAAGGATGTGTATGACTAGCTTCTATTTCATTCATTTGGCAGGTTACATCAATGCTTGCGTTTATGGAAAAAAACAATGAGCTTAATAACACAAGCTTCCTACATGTAATCATTCTTTAAATTCATTTCTCCAGTCTTGACCGGCACTTTTTTCCACACTTGGAACATTAGTAAAAAATGAGAAATATTCTTCACTTTGTCAGAGGGATGTTCTAGCTGTTGTTACCTTTTTGTCCTAGAGGAGCACCTAGACCACGTCATCCTATCAGCAGTTAATTTTCATTGGCATCATCAGTTAATGCCTGAAGAAAAACAAAATATAATATTTTAGTCACCGTGGGTCACATGTTAAAAACTTTAAAGCCTGACACAGTTAAAGAAATCTTGATATGGTTTTACTGGAGCACTGTGCAGCCTCTATGCAAAACACAAGCTAACGTCTATAGATGTGAATATGGTCTCTTACTTTTGTAGGTTGCTTCTACTGTTACACATGCAGTACCTTGCTCTACTATAGATTATGTTGTACTGGAAGCCAGCATGCAAGATAAAGATTTCATGCAAAGCAGGAATGATATTTGGGCCATAAACCTTAAGGCCATGTTCAAGTAGCCATCTACAAGAATAAGAAGTATTCTTTAAGCTAACCAGGTTTGGGTTTATGGTCCATTTCGAAAGCTAAAAGTACCATGAAGAGTTCTTTGGAAATATACCATATAAGATACACTTTTGCTTCCTTCAAGAATCTTTCTGAAAACCATGTTTTAAAACAACAACATGTATGTGTGAATAGATAACAAAAACATGTTTGAACCTCTAGATAGTGCAAAGATTCTATAAAAATTAAAATTCCTTTGTCTTAGTCAAGAAGCTTTGATTCAGGCAGGTTTGTTCTGAAGTATTCATGGTGTTTTGTCCAGTGGTATACAAGCTTGTAAAACTGGTGACACTGTAGTAAATGGTTCTATCAGAATGTCATTTGAACATAGTGATATCAAGCTCAGTCAGTGCTGTGTGATTAGTGGTGGATGACTTGGAATGGCATCATAATTGCATTTTTTTTTTATTTTTTTTTTGATCTAAGTTACAGCAGTAAAAAAAATGATGATGTTGCTGGGCAATATTTGTCTCTCAAATCACTGTTTCCAAAGAGTCTGGTGGAATCACTCAGCATGGCCAAGGGCCACATAGTTTGAACAGAATTATACAGTTTGTCTTGCATAATGTGTAAAGGCAGGGCATTTTCAAAATAATACTGGTGTAAAAAAATACACTCAAATGAAGCAGTTCGGTCTACAGTGGGTTATTTACCACCAGAGGCTCATAACACTGAAAAGATATATAGGAAAATCTTGCAGCCAATCTTTGTGTCACAGATCAAACAACCATTTGATACTGGTGAGTAGTTGACATTTAGCTTGATAAGCAAAAGGTCGTTTCATGTGGCACTGATAAAAACTGGTACCCGGATATGTGCAGATATGTGGATAGTAGATAACAGTGTAACAGTTACACTGTAAGTTGATCTGACTCTCAGATCTGGCACTGTGTAACTGGTCTTGGCTCAGTTAGGCCTAAAAACCACTCCCTCTCACACCACTTTAGCCCAGACATTTTTTGACATTATCCAGTGGTCCTTGAGTCCCCAGCTCATATCAAGAATGTGGTGTTGTTCGCCAAGTCCTTCTTTCACACTCGTGTTCAGGTCCATAGGCTCTCTACTGTAACAGGTCATTATGGTCTGAAGAGTCTGCTCTGATTAAATTGCATAGCTTCTCTCTTTTCTACAAGCTACACTCAATGAATATGGAGTGCAGACAAACAGACCTTGAACTTACTTGAGGCAAAGAAGGCACTTATTTTTAGTCAAATTTACCCTTGTAATAATATCTGTTTTCATCAAACAATAATAGTTTAAAACCTGTTTTGCTTTCTAACACACTCTCTATTTGCTGCACTTTCACTCGTCACATATGAAACTCAGCCACTCTCATGATGCCCCTCCCTCTGCAGCTTTTCCCCACACACGTGTATTCTGAAGATCTGTTCTCCCGAATTCAAGAATCTTGTGTTTTTTCTGTTTGTTTCTAAGACTCAGAACAAAAGAAAAATGAGCATTTTTGTTCTTTATCGACATTTATGTGTGACGTAGTGCTGAGTGGTGTGATTTTGATCATGGTATTTTTCAAAATGATACTGGTTTCATGGTATAAGACGCTATTACAACTCCAGATCTTGTCTCACAGCAAAACAACACCTTTCGACTGTTTTTTGTGAATCACAAGCTTTCAAGATGTCAGACGAGCCTTGTCAGGAATTCCTGTGTCCCGTAGAAGTAAAGTTAATTACATTTCAAAAACATGTAAAAAGGCTGCTAGTGGCGAATTAAAGACGGTGTCGCACACATGCCAACTTCACAACAAAAATGACAAATTTTCCTTTTATTTTAGATGATAGAGACACAATACAAGTAATGTGACAGAGAGGACAGAGTGTGGGTGTGGCACAGGAACTGAATCAGGGAGTGTTAAAATGTTTACACTCGGTAGAAGTATTTATTTCTGTTTTTTAACTTCCCTTGTATGGTTTTCTTTTTTAATGCTGTTTGATCCTGTTGATGTACAGATCATACACATGTCAGAATCATACAAAATCTGTTTATATAACCGTTTATGAAAGTATTTTTGAGAAATTACATACAAAAAAAGCAAAAAATATGAAATTGCACAAAAATGCACTTCCTAAAAGTAATATTTTACACCCTATAATCCACATGCTGTTAATTTGCCATATTGCGACTCTTTATTTATCGCAAACACCAAATATCTGACACCATGAGCATGAACATAAATTGGAGGAACTTTCATATAATACTTTTTGTTTTTTACACATGATGGTAATTTACCATTCGCATAGACCTCGGTCTCTTACATTCTAAGGGTTAAATATTTGCCTCTCTTTGGACATTTGGCTATGTTGCAAAGTGTGAGGCAAGTTCCCTCATGTGCTAGCATAATAGTCTCTCTACTAGTGCATTTCTGAATTCAGGGTCCATAAGCATAGAGTTCTTCCTTTTAGCATCTTACAATCCCTAATGTTATTTTCCATACTACTTTAGTGTTCCCCTAAGACCACCCTAACTATAGTCAAACTACAGTTATAGAGGCCAAACCATGATGGACACACTAGTTAAACTGTAGCATGTGTCATATTTGTGATGAAATTCCCTTACAACATGGCTGTGGGTTTCTGTAAAACTGGTTATATGAGTTACAAATGACCACCACAGTTCTCAACCCCTGCTGACATCTGGCAGAAGAGCAAGTACGCGTCAATCTGTGCCTCTAACTGCATGCAAATTTGTCCTCATATGCAGAACCATATAATCCACCCCTAATATATATGTAGATTTATGCCTGCAAGAGTAATGAACCAACTTGCACAACTTTTCAAAGACAAATGATTCATTTTGCCACAACAGTTCAAATGAAACTTTTCACACTACTGCTTTTTGTAATGGTTATTGACAAGATTTTATGTGATGTAGCAGTAACATGCCTAATGATGGAATAATGTTCTGATATATCCATACATTAACCAGGCAAAGTTGCTGTGCTGTTCAAAGCTTTAACCATTGTTTATTTATTGGGAGAGAGAGAAAGAGACAGGGGTTGTTTACTTATAGCTAAATAAAAAATGGAAGAATATAAGTTTCAGCCATCTAGTTGTTCTGCGAAAACAGATCTCTCAAGTTATATAAGCCCTCTTCATTCTAATGCTATCAGCAGTCGATGGGGCCACTTATGGCAATTAGACCTTGTACTGGCTCACAATCTCTAATTGCTCTGAAGCCCCTCTTATTTCAGATTTAAAAAAAAAAGTTCAATGAAGCTTGATGTATTATCTCATTCAGTATTTGCTGCCAACTATATGCTACCATGCATTGTGTTTGTGTGTGACTCTTTTCCAAGACATCTGTGAGACAGGTTATTTACACCTGTACTCTCTCATTCTCTCTCTCTCTCTCCCTCTCTGGCTGTAACTGTGGCTGTGGCTCTCTACCTCTACACATCTCTTAGGCTTCATTCACTAATTAAAGAGGCGGTTGCTAAGAGATGGTGGGCAGCAGCCATCTCTGATGTGGATGAAAAAATCTCTGTGTTCTTTCAATTCTCTTGTCCAGAACTAACCCATGTAAGGAGGCAGACTGGAGTCCACGCACAGACAGGCACCCACACAAAGACGCTACTATGGCAGCATTCACAAGCACCTGCAGCTCTAAGGTGAGCCGGACCACCCAGCCCAGAGGAGAGGACACGCGAACCAAGCCTAGCCCGAATGGAAGCTCTCAGAACCAGAGTGTGAATGACTGTAGCACAGTGCAGGAATTCTTCCAGATCTGTGACACTGAAAGCAAAGGCTTTGTCACTCGCCGGGACATGCAGGTAAGACTGGACGGCATTATTCCCATTATTATTGGATGATCATGAGCAGTGATGCAGCAATGCCCAAACTCAAATAGCTAAAACTTCCAGTCTCTTTTCACTTTCCTGTCTTACATATTAATTTATACACTCACTCATGAATTTTTTTAAAGGAATCATGTGTCACTGGAAGGTTAACTTGTTTATCAGGGCAATAATGATGTAAAATTGAAGTAAACAGGAAACATCCATAATCAGAGATTGCATACGAATGCCAGTAGTTAGGTAATACATTGTTTTTGTTTTGTTTGTGCCATGTGTAAATTATTTTTTACAAATATTTTACAAATTTCTTCTTCTTCTTCTTCTTCTTTTTCTTCTTCTACTTCTTCTTCTTCTTCTTCGTCTTCTTCTTCTTCTTCTTCTTCTTCTTCTTCTTCTTCTTCTTCTTCTTATTATTATT
>JBBMFX010000017.1:10611468-10624113 GCA_037832545.1 Rhabdalestes septentrionalis
ATAGAGAGAGAGAGAGAGAGAGAGAGAGAGAGAGAGAGAGAGAGAGAGAGAGAGAGAGATTAGGAATGTAAAATGTAGCAATAATGCAGTAGATTAGGAATGTAAAATGTAGCAATAATGCAGTGGATTCAAAATCCTGAGACCACTAGTGCTTCTGTTTTGAATTCTTTACAAATCATTATATCCTCTGTTAAAATATTGATGTGAATTTCAAAACAGCAGGCACTCAATTTAGTATGGAGCAGTTTGTGTAAAAGCCTTTGATATAAAGGGTTACTCTACTCTGAACAATAGAAAGCATACGACAAAAAAAATGACCAATTAGAAATAAAGTCGAACTCTGACAAAAACTAGCACAGAATCTTGAATACTTCTTCTATACTTTATTGATCATTACTTTTCCTTTTTCAAATGTCTACATTTTGTTGTTTATTTCGAGGTTGTAATGAATAAACAGTGTGGCCTCAGACTTTTGTTCTCCTCTGAATAAGATATGTGTAAAGGGATAAACAGTGCGGTGGACTCTCACTGCATTCTTTTCATTGGGACGCATGGCGACGGTGCCCACAATCTCTTCTCCCCTCTTCACCGTAAGATATTCCTCAAGATAAAACACAGTCTGCTTCCAGTGAGTGTAGGCAGCATCAGGTGCTACAGAAAGAAGGACGTATGGACATAAATCTGCTGCAGTGAAACAATTCCATTTAAATTCTTTAAGATAAATTCAATTCATCTTCATTAGATTATACTGCATACATACCTGTGGGTTACACTGCATGCATACCTTATTTCCAATTTTTTTAAAATTCATTTTGATCTAAATTTAAGCTCATATTTTATTGAACTTTATTATAATTGACTGATTCCCAACTAACTGAACTGATATATTCTGGTAAATGCATGGTAACGTATCAATACCGTTTACACACCTAATGCCCTATATGGAAAAATGGTTAGGGAAAGACCATTTTCTATTCCAGCATGACTGTGTCCCAGTGCAGAAAGCAAGCTCCATAAAGATATGGCTAGATGAGTTCGGTGTGGAAGAACTTGACTGAACTCTACACCATCCAGCACCTTTGGGAAATAACTGGAACTGACATTGCGAGTCAGACCTTCTTATCCAACATCAGTGACTGAACTCATAAATGTTGTACAGAATGAATTTGCACAACATTTCTGCAGAAACTCAAAATCTTATGGAAAGTCTTACAAGAAGTACGGAGACTGTTGTAGTTGCAAAGAAGGACCAACTCCATTTCAAAGTCTAGTCAGTTGAATGCAAAGTCATTCTTGCTGTTATGGTGTGGAGTCCCAAAGACATTGTCCATATAGTGTACACCAAAATGCCCTTGTGTAACACTAACTTACAGGGGAAGATCCCCTGTGTTTTCCCCTAGGCTCTAGTCAGATCCAGAAGGGTGTGTTTTTAGCAGAAGTGTTTAATGACTTCCCTGCTCTGAGATACCAGATTTAACTTTTAATACAGGTTTAGCAAGTGTATTAATGCAGGTAGCTGTGCTGGACTCCAGAACCAGTATCGGAAACCTATGTTCTTGGCTACCAGTCCTACAAAACACAGTGAACAACTTCAGGAGTCAAAATATGCCATATTAGTTTTGGAATAGCCATCAGTTTTATTCTTTGCTCAGAATGAAAATTACAGTTGAACTTATGAAATGTACTATTTTAGACTACAATTTGTCAAATACCTTTGTGACTTAAAATGCATTTAATACATTTAGATCATTTAGAAATATAGATTTTATTGTATTTAACTTTGAGACTTACAGTTATTGTCTCTTCCACACTCAGCAGTCCATGCATGCAGGCTATGATGCTTACCTGATACTCTCTCATTTGAACATTCATTCACACCAAATATCTCTCAGGATAGTATTCTGTTTGTGTGTGTGTGTGTGTGTGTCTATGAGTGGGCGCTTATCTCTGCCAGGTGTACTCGAATGATATTGAACAACTCCACCTGGGAGAGAGGGCCGCTGCTGAGAGCCTGATTGACCAAGCTGCAAAGGTCAAGAGAACTTCAATGTGCTCTCACATCCGACCAGCTAGACTCGCCGCGCCATATTCAGCTTTAAAGCTATTCACAGGGCTAAGATTATCTCATATCACACACAGTGAGAGGTTAAATGAAACTTGATATGTCAAGCTACCACACTGGCCTTTAAAAAATGTGGAAGTCACAAACACTACTAGAATTAGTTAGAATGAAAGAGATAAAACACAAAGGTCCTTATAGAATGTAACCTGGAAATTGGTCATAAAATTGCCTTCAGATCTTCAGGTCTTTAAAGAATAAACAAGGTGACCTGAGCTCTAACTATGCTGAACTCCACAATGGACACAGTTAGAGTGCTATTGCCAAACATGGCACTTGACTGGGGGGAGACACCAGACATCAGTGATTATTTGAACCCAAGAAGAAAAATTTAGGTGCACTTTGCCTTCTGCTGTAAAACTCTTGAGTACAGTTTAAGTTACCCATCCATGAATTAAGCTAAAACAGCTGCAGGCCCTTTGTAAACTTAGAGCGGTCATATCTAATTACTGATATTTTGGGTATACACAATATGAACAAATGTTTTGGGACACATCTGTTTTTCAGGGTTTGGGCTAGGCCCCTTTTTTACTGTGAAGAGACATTTTAAAGTTTCAGAATACCAAGGGCCATAAAGATATAGTTGGATGAGTTTGATGTGTGGAAGAACTTGATTGGCGCACACAGAATCCTGACCTCAACCCCATCCAACACCTTTGGGATGAACCGGAGCAGAGATTGTGACCCAGACCTTCTCACTCAATATCAGCACCTGACCTCATAGATGCTTTACAGGATGAATGGACACAAATTCCACGAGAAGCTTTGCAATGATTTAAGATGACAAAATCTTGAATTGATCACTTATACAAGTCTGGTAATACCTCAACCCTAATCAAATATGATAATGTTCTGGCAACCTATCATTTTAGCATTAATACCAAGTTCAATTTTTCACTCAAATTTCAGACATTCAGTGGCAATTTAGATCTTTGAGAACTCTATTTTGTAATTAATAACACTCAAATGTAATTCATTTACAAGCATGTTCCACAACTTACAGTTCAAATATATTATTTGAAATATAGCAGTATAATTTCAATTTAAAATATTTTTTGTTACCAAAGGCAATATTGTAATTTAGAAAACAAGTTGTCTGTTACAAATGCCTTGCAGGATATCAGAAAAAATCAAAATTATTGTTTATATTCATGTAAGATTCCCCTTATGAGTGTACGTATAGTAATCTCGACTGTCAGAAAGCATACAACCTGATGACATATGATCAGAAGTAAAAAGAAAGAATTAAAAAATGTTGCGGACTAGAAACTGGTTATCATGCATAACTAAGTAGCACCATAAGGTGGCAGTAATACTTCATGAAAGGAACAGAGCCCCATTTCAACCCAGACCTTTTTGCTGTTTTAGTCCTCTTTTCATATTCATCCCTCTTTGACTGTAAATGTAGCAGTCGTCTTAGAGATATGGTTACACACTTTATCCACTGAGCAGAAAGCTTGTTGCTATTTTCATTTGGAAAAAAGCGAATCTCGCAGCTTTATCTCTCAAATACACAATATAAAGACTAAGGAATAAGTGTCTTGGAGTATACACTGTGCAGAATAGCACCATACAGTCTATGATACTTGTACATGGGTCTTTATATTGTTTACTTAGGTGGTAAATCTGAGTGATATGTTTTTCTTCCAAGTGTATTTTATGGATAGGCATCTGTTCGAAGCAACAAGTATAAGTATAGTCTAACAAACCTGTCAAGAGTCTAACAAAAATCATTCTTATTTTAACTATATTGTTATTTTTCCATTTTTAACCATAAAAAACAAACAGATTAATTTATTCAATCCAACAACATGCCAAAAGATTTTGTATAAATAAACAATGCATCAGTTAATATATTGATTTCATATCTGATGGTCTAAGGGAGCCATGCTGGCAACTCTAGATTAAAATGTATGTAATTTAATAAGCATATGGAAAAATACAAGAGTTAAAAGTAGGATAAATCATGGCCAATGTCTGTTAAGGGAGGGAGATAAAGTGTGATATGGGTTATGAAAGACCTGAAGGGGAAATCAGAATCTGACTTGAACCAGATAAAAATGTTTAGGAGATTACGTCTACCCCACCGGACCTGAGGTGAATGACCAGTCCTGCCATGTTCTGACAAATATTTTATGTTCAACATATCGAAACGGCAAGGTCATGACTGTGATCTATAATAGGGCACCTGTGGAGAAGCCTGTCTTCTTATGACACTTGGTGAACTCAATGTTGAAGTAGGTGACAAGAGCATGGACATAATCATTTCTCTGGATCTGCAGGCAGAAGGAGGAAGTAAAGGACAGGTCCTCCGGTTTTACTGTGTAGATGTCCACCTCCTGCAGAACACACAACAGTGCGTCTATCAAATACACAATCACACACACACACACACACACCTACATACCTACACACAGACACACACACACACACACACTTAAATACCTACATACAGACACCCACACATTAATACACCGACATACCTACTCACAAACACACACACCTTCATACCTACACACAGACACACACGTACATATCTACACACAGACACACACACACACACACACATCTACATACCTACACACATACACCCAAACATATCAACACACCTACATGCCTACACATGGATACAAACACACACCTACTTACCTACACACAGATACACAAACACTTTCATATCTATACACAGACACACACACACACACACACACACACTTATATATACATACATACCTACACACAGACACCTGCATACCTACACACACACATATATATACCTACACACACATCTACATACCAACACAGACACATACACACGTATACACCATCACACACAAATACACACACATACACACATTTGCACCTAAACACACACACACATAATAGTTGCATACAAATGCAGAAGCATCAACATCATTTTTTGCTATGCGGCCCTGTGTCTACTCAAAAAGCTCTTTGTAATTTTGACTAAAGTATATATTTCGATTAGAGAGCCTTTAGAAAATGCTACTCTTCTCTGTTCCTCTTTGAAATGTTGCAGTAATGATATTAGGCTGCTTTTACCCTGCGCTCAGAGCACAGACTGGACATGGACACAGATGTTTAGGAGCTCAGTCATATCTTTTCATCAGCTTGTTACATCCAGTACTAATACTTGTTTTTCAGAAAAACAAAGGCAAAACATTATTATTCTCCACCACTATGCTCCCTATGTCCTTTGCAACCACCTCTTAATCTTGCTTCCAAATCAGATTACTGCCCCGAGAAACTGTGTGCTAGTTTTAATTTGGTATTACACACCCTTACATACAATTTGAAAAGTGACAGCACAAATAAATGTGCTCTTTTTAGAAAGTAGGAGAGAGAGAGAGAGAGAGAGAGAGAGAAAGAGAGAAAGAGAAATGTGAGTGTTGCAAGAGTGCATAATTAGTTTTTGTAGTTGCATTTAATGTTGGGTTCAATTATTATCCAATAACCTGACTTAAAATTAGACGGTTTAAATATGACCACTAATCAACTCAAATGTCCTCAAATAAATCTGAATGCATGAAAACGAGCCCCATTTCTCACCTTTTGTTCAATTAAACTCTCTTGCATTTATGTGTGTTCAGTAAAGTACCAAACTAGGCTAAAACAACACAGTCTAATAGCCACTGTGGAAGGTTACTTGAGGACACACTGCATCAGTAGTCTAGACTCTGGAATAGACATGCACGTACTGTCTTATCTGCAGACAAGGACAGTAAAATAGAAAAACATTAAACATCTTTATAGACTTGCTGCTGTTGATTTGTAATTTTGGTACATAGGATAGCTACTTATCAAAAGAACAGGCAACACTTTTATTTAGCACTGTTAGGCTTATCTAAAAATGATCTGAAAATATACAAATATTCTCTCGTAACTTACATTTCCACATGTGCATGCTGCCTAAAATCCCTGTGAGACATGCTCCTCCGTTTATGCATTCAGATGAACCTGATCAAGCCGATCATCATCTCTCACAGTCCATTATCTAGTGCTCCATTTTGAAATGAGATTTCATTTCTATGGATCATTATACAACAGCTATGCTTCATTAGTGAAGTAATGATTACAAAATGCTGTAATGAATGGCTTTTTTTTTTTTACAGTTACTGTAAACTAACACTTCATTGACTTTTCTAATCACATGAACATTCAGCATCCTTAGGTAGGAATTAGGAACATATAGAGAAACTTACTTTGATGAGGTAAGAATTGGTCACCACTTGCTTTGGGTCCACTATGTCAACCAGTGGCTCTTTCATTGCTACATTTCTGATGCAGGTCATATCAAAGCCATACACGTTTTCCCACCCTATAGAAACACACACACAATCCCACACACACACACACGTATTCAGAACTTTTTCTGATTCCATGTTTAGATGTACAGCTTTGTACAACTTGCTGCCATGTGGTATAATCTCTTCCTGCCTGGGTTAACTAGTTCTGTCATCAAATCAGAGTATAGTTGAATAATTTTAAATAACTTTTCTTTGCATCATTTCTTCTTTTTATATCATAATCAGAATTCAAAGTAATCACAAAAGCCAGGAGAGTCTGTTCTGAGAGATACACACTGATTTAGTACCTGCCGTGCCTGTACTATTCTTATTGTTCATGAATGTGTATGAAGCTTTTCGAAACTCAATTATTAAGGGTGTTTTCACACAGCGAACTCTGATCGATTAGGCAGCATTTTTAGCAATCACCAAAGGAACCCAGACTCCTCTGAAAGGAACCGAACTGAGACAATGTCGGGAGTTGCTCTGGGCAACGTACTACTGGGGAAACGTGGGTTCTAGCAATCACGTGGATGCTACTTTGTCACATCACCTAAATAAATATTGTTGCCAACCAAAAGCACTCTATCATGGTATTCTCTAATGGAAGTGCCAGTTTCAAAAGGATATTACATCCTGCCACACTGCTAAAATTGTTCAGTAACGGTATGCAGAACATAAATATTTAAAGGTGATTCAGGTTCCAAATTCCCTAGTACTTCAGCCAATCAAACTTATGTTGGACATGTGAAACTAACAAGCCTGATCCATGGAGGCCTACCTCACAACAGCATCATCAATACAGCACCTTCAGAGGTCTTGTGGAATCCATGCTTAGTTGGGTCAGAAAGTTTGTTACGTGGTTGGCTGATCGTTGGAAGGGAATGTGTTATCATCATTGTTATTACTGTATCACACAGGGGGCGCTGTGGTAAAAGCCTGTGTGATTAATCTATGCTCTTGGCCTGTATATACTCCTGAGGCAAAGCAGCAGCACTACCGGTTTTCTGCTTGTTGCATGCCTGAATAGTGTTGCACTGTGGGGTCTGTTAGGAGAAGCTGTGTATGTGTATATGTGTTTGTATGTGAGCGTACAGAGGACAATCTCCCCTTAAGCAGCAGCCTTTCAATACAGTCTTGCAATATTTGAAGACTACACGGTAATATCGGTCTTCACACAGCCAGGGTCGCCGCTAGAAATCTTGGGCCCCATGAAAGATTTGAATTTTGCCCCCATCCCCTTTATTCATATAATCATACTAGCCCCTAACCGGGCCCAATGTCAGTGCTGGGCCCCTAGAATCGTTCTAACCTTTCCCCCCCGGCGGCGCCCCTGCACACAGCACTGTGGTTTTGAAACGAAGCAGTGCCGAATGCTTTCTCACTCCTTTTCTTGTGAGTGATTAAACTCACAGTGGATCTTGAAGTCCTTGTACTGTCTGTCCTCAATGGCCACAATATAAAGAGCAGCACGGTCTGGAAACATGAGGCCCCCAGGCTTCTGTAAAAAGAACATGAAGGCATAGTTGGACTACGTTGGCAAAAAAGTTGTTCAGCTGGTTGAGGCCAATTAAATCTAAGGTTGTTGCTCACATAGAATCAATGATAAGTGGCACATGAGCTCAATGTTCAGTTTTTCACAAAAATCAATACACAAAGCCAGCAGCACACTTTGAGGCTTTGTTTTTAATTTTGGAACTGTCCACATTATGCTTGTAAATGTTCAATGGCTTTATGCGTGTTGGAAACACCTTCGTATGCTTTTGAGCACCAAGCAACTGCTGTTGAAAGCTTGATTCGTAGGTTTCATTTCTTGCCAACTGTGCAATGACTCCCACGCACCACTTCCCTCGCACTGGTAAAACTGTACTGACCACTCTCTAGTGTTATTCCAATGCATAACTAGTGATTGAGCTAAATGTAACCTCAGACGTGTGTACAGTACTGCTGAAACACTCAAACACAGGGCTAGGCAATTTGACAATATGTATGTTTATTATATAAAATTATACCACAATACATTTTTATGAGCACGAAGGTTGTGGTCAGAATTTTAAGAACACTCTTGAACTACATGTTTCATTATGAATGGATCCTATTCTGTTGCTCTGATAAAAGAAAACATGCATATTTACATCATAAAATTTTCCTGAGGTATAGCGATATATTTTTTTGCCATTCTGGTAGGGCATTTTTACTCACAAATGTAGGTACAGATACTGACCAGCCACTTGTCTCTGGCATAGATGACTGTGTTGAGCATGGACTCATAGAAAAGACAGTAGCCCATCCATTCTGAAATGATAATGTCCACCTGGTCCACTGGCAGCTCTGTCTCCTCAACCTTCCCTTTAAAGATGGTGATAACTGCATTGTACAGAATGCGTGAAAAAAAACAAAGTTCATTGCAAATCACAGAAATAGTGAACACATAATCAGCTCTGGGCTTCCAGTGTATCAAAAACATATCATGCTGAGTAATTTGTGTGTGTGTGTGTGTGTGTGTGTGTGCGCGCTTGTGTGTGAGAGAGAATGAGCTGAATCCATATCCTGCAGGAGAGACGGGTTTTTGCAGTGCAGTTTTTGATCAGATTCCATGGGGAGTTATTAAATTCAGTTTGGCTGGTAATAGAACACTTTGTCAGCAAGAAATATGAAGCCCCCTGTCTCCTTCACCAGTCATCCTGCTGGACTGCATCTCTGCTCCGGGGGTTTGGTTCAGTAAAAAGAGTGTCTTTAGAAATCTCTATCACTACACACATCGGCTTCTCATTTTATGCTTGCTTGCTAAAATGAATCATGCATGTCACGGTTGTTTCGAGTTTTGTAATGGTTTGTTAAGTGTTGCTATGTGCAGTTTCATTCTATCCTGAATACAAGGAAGAGCATTTTGCAGTTAAATAATGTTTCTAATGCAGTAGTTAACTGACACAAAATGTGAAAAAAGCCATTGCAATATTGATTCCATTCAATGTTCAAAAGAAGAGAGGAATATGAAATGTTATGTTTATTGTTTTGTCACTCTTACTGATGGTATATTGTATAGTTGTGTCTTGTCTTCTACATTACACGTATAGCATGTATGAAGTGGTCCTTATACCATATTCTTTATGGAAAGTCAATGCTTGAACCTACATTTTGAAGCATATTCATTCTGGGTTCTTACCATTGTGCAGGTGATTGGCTTTGATGATCTTTTCAGAGTACTCTGATATACTAGAGCATTCAATCTGAAATTAGAAGCAAAAGAAGAACTAGCATCATGCATTGGGCTGTCACTTTTACAATTTTGGCCTGTGCAATACTGACACTGTAGAGAGATGTGGTCTCCTATGGTTCAAGAATGTGTTCTTTTACAGGTTTTGTAAGTATTCTAGGGGATCATATTTTTGACTAAATAATACAGATCTTCAGCTGCAAAGTATACTGAAACAACACTATGAAGCAAATGAACACCAAACAGCTTTCTTTCCACATTGTACAGCCCTTTCCATAATTATTCCCCATTTCTTCCCATTCTCAGCTGAGTTAAAGGGATGTTTATGCCTGAGTTTGCGTGGCTGAAACTCATACATGCATTTGCTCCTCAATTTCTAGACCATCCATGCTAACAGCTCTTCAATAGTTAAGTCTCACTCAACTCATTAGAGTGGGCCATAAAGCACTCCCCCATGCATTTAACACTGAGGGAGGCTGAAGGACTGGGTTCAAGCATACCGTAGGGAAAACGGCATTAATGACAAAGCTGCATCTGTGCTGTTATCAGCATGCTGTCCTTCTGAGCAGAAAGAGAATGAGAGAATGAATGAGATGGTTACCATTACAATTGAGCACACACACACACGCGCACGCACACACACACAAATATATTTTGTCTGTGTGTGTGTTTGTGTGTGTGTGTGTGTGCATCATGATATTACAGCTCTGATTCATAAAGCATAGACTCCTGCAGATATTGGAAGGTGTGTGGTACGTGAGACTCAGGCATTGGTGGCAGATCCTTAAGTTACAAGAACCCTCCATAGTTTTTCAGCACTTCCCACAGATGCTTGATTGGATCTAGGAAATGCTGAATAATATTTTCAGTGTGGCAGGGCACATTATCATTTTGAAAGAGGCCACTGCTGTTATGAAATACTGTTGCCAAAAAGGGGTAAACATGGTCTAAAACAAAGTACTTAACTTGATTGCCCAGAACATCATGTTTCTTGTGGCTTGCCTTCATCCTATTATGCATCCTGGTGCCTCTCTTTCCCAGGTAAATAACACCCAGCCATCCACATGATGTCAAAATAAACAGAGCAGGCCACTTTCCCATCTTCCACTGCTCCATGGTCTAGCTGTAATGTGAAGTGGCATAAGCAGCAAGTTGAGGTTCAAGCTGAGCTTCACTTTTCTGTCATTATCTTTCAGCTATTTGTGCTAGAGTGGGATCACCATGCGCATCAATGAGCCTTGGGCAGGAACACCCCACAAGACCTGCTGATCTACAGACGCCCTGACCCATTTGTGTAGCCACTACAATGTGGCCCTTTGTCATAGTCACTTAGATCCTGATGCTTGCCCATTTCTCTGCTTCCAAGACAACAATTTCAAGAAATGACTGTTCACCTGCTGGCCAAAACATCCCACGCCTGGCCAGGTCACATTATAACGTGATAATTAATGTTATTAACTGTCGCTGCCAGTGGTTTTAATTTTGTGGCAGGACAACACACAACTGCACTGTTATATTCTGTGGAGTCATCAGTGGAACTATCAGAGTAGGCTATGCATGCTTGGATAAATATGATATAAAGAGAGAGACAGAAAGAGAGGGTTTGTGGTACAAATGCAGAGCCAGATAGCATTAGAATGGTGCTCCCCTTGTGGTAAAAGAAGGAATTACATTTGACAGTTTTATGATTTGTTTATTCTGACAGAGCTTGCAAGCCGTAAACAACACATTATAAGACCGAAGCTACGGTGGGCTGTGATTGGTCCATGGGACAGATTTTGGACAGGCCAGATCTACAGATATGATCAGCTCCGGCCTTTCTGTCCCTCTCCCCCACTCTCTATTTCCCTTGTGTGATAGTGAGACTTCGTTAGTGTCCTCAGCCGTCCCCGTCAACCTTGCATTCCCCACACACAGTGAGACAGCTCCACTCCCCTGTGAAATCCTCAGCACACATGAGTCCCTCTCACTCGCTCAAAGAGAGAGGACACTAATGCAGAGAGATTTCAGGGGAGGCCACCTGAACTATAATCAGCTGCTGCCTGTCAGCACATTTCCCCCTTATTAAAAATGAGAGGGGCTTGATGTACATGATCAGAGCACACACACACACACACACACACACACACACACACACACACACACACACAGACATCAAGAAACAATGATTAAAATTAGGTATTCTCTGGGTTATTGTTTGATTGAGCAATAATTGCTGTCAAACTTTCTCTGTGTCTCTCTTTCAGTCTGTTTCACAGATGTTCAAGCTCTCACACAGATTAACAATTTTTGTTCGTCCTTTCGTTCTCTCTCTCTCGCTCTCTTTTGCTCTCTCTCTCTCCCTCTCTCTCTCTCTCTCTCTATTTCTCTCTCACATAAACACACATAAAAACATACCTGCAAAGTACACACATTCATACTCTCAGTGCACTGATGTTGATCTAGTCATTGTAGTTTTAGTGAATGCACAGTAGTTCAATACCTTGGACAGGCCATAAATACGGACAGTGATTACTTCAATGTAAGTCTCAGTAATGCTCAGTTCGGCATTTGTATTGGACTCTGCAGTATCATAAATCAGAGTGGGCACACAGCCCAGGCTGCTTTTAAAGTTTGCAGTGCAGGCGTTTGTGTGAGAGGAAGCATGGTGGCCCCTCATACGCTCAACATTAGCATTTAGCTCTTCTAGGGCCTTTCGAGGGAATGCTGATTACCCCGGCAGCACTGCATCAGAGCTGCAGAGTGCAAATCAGATCAACTCAGCAACAGCTTGCCCATGGCACAGGCCCAAAAAAACAAGCCCACTGCTCATACACAGCTTATGAAAGTTGGAGGTGTCAGGAACACATGTACGCTGCACCCCCAGCCCACACACACACACACACACACACACACACACACACACACACACACACACTAGAAAGAATAAGCATTATAAGACTGGGCTGTAAATTATGTAGAAATGTCTAAGTTTGCAAACTTAATGCTATTGCACTTCTGCT
>JBBMFX010000017.1:10635012-10656590 GCA_037832545.1 Rhabdalestes septentrionalis
TCTCTCTCTCTCTCTCTCTCTCTCTCTCTCTCTCTCTCTCTCTCTCTCACACACACACACACACACACACACACACCACTGAAACCCAACACGCGATCTCCTCAGACCTCTTACTTCATATCTCCTCAGGTGAAACTCCAGTCGCTCCAAAGTCACTCGGCATCAAAACAACTGAATAAAACAATTTGAATATTTTCGTTTCCGCGCTATAGTTGTGTTTGTAGTTTTGTACTGATCATTATTAAAGTGATGCTCCTCCCAGCAGCAGGTCTGTTCTCTGGTTTCTTCTCACTGAGAATAACAACACTCCGAACATCTTCACCTATATCAGGACCCAGGACCCTGACAGGGACCGAGCGAGGGTTAGAGGGACCTGGAGTGGGATGTTCAGACTCACCTCGGCACTCTCCGGGTCCGCCATCTTCCTCCTGAGGAGCAGGCAGCGGGAGGAGTGCTTCACTCCCATCCGAGCGGGGGTATACACACTGGACCAGGGGTGCTCTCTCTGAAAAAGTCCTTAGAAAGGACGACAAACGGGCTAAACTACAGAGCTGAAGCAGCTGTGTGAAGCTGTCTCGCCTGAATCCATGGCATAAAAGTTATCTACACTGCTGGGTCCTCGGAGAGTTCTCATCCGCCTCGTTCCACTGAAAAAACAGCCCCAGAAAACACTCCATAGCTCCTCTCACCGGCTCTATCTTCCTAAACCTGCCCCGCGCTAAAAGTGTCAGCCCTCCATGTCTAAATGTCTGAGAGGGAGACCTGCTGAGGAATTCATGCAGCAGAAATCCTCCATTTCACGCATGAAACTGGAACAACATTTAGAATAAAAGTGCTGCAAGTTTGCCTGTCGTTCTTCTGAAAAGGTTCGGTTCTCCTCTCACATCTCCTCTTCTAACAGATGGAGGTTTTCTCCTCCACTCTGAGCAACCTGTTCTCTTTTTCTTTTCTCCGTCTCCCTCTCTCTCTCTCGCTCTCTCTCTCTCAGCTGCTTTCAGTCGGCACCTCGTGTACAAGAGAGGATTCCTGTAAACGGAGCCGGTACGATATCTCTCTCTCTCTCTCTCTCTCTCTCTCTCTCTCTCTCTCTCTCTCTCTCTCTCTCTGAATCGCTCTTTTCTCTCTTATTTCTTTACATGGCCTCACTCATCTCTCTCTTCTTATCTCTCTTTCCCATTTTATTTCTCTCTTTCTCATTCTTCCTCTCTCTCGCTGTCCCTGTCTCTCTATCTCTTTTCGCTCTTTCTCTCACGTTCTGTCTCAACAAAGCTTATTGGCTTGAATGTAAATTACATTATTGCCAAAGCAAACCAAATGTAGGGACAATCAAATAAATACATTGAAACAATAACATAAAAAAATACAGTAAGATTACAAATAGCATTACTGACATTCAGATAGGCATACTGTTCTGACATTTTGTTAGTTACTGGTTGCTCCTTATATTATGACACAATAAAATGTATTTGACTGCTGGAAAAATCACATCTTTCTTTCTCCTGGAATTAGAGATATATTTTCTTCACTCTTCTTAAGGAAAATGTTCTGAATGTGAGGATAGTTGGTTTTCCTAATGGACTGGTATTTTGGACACTCTTATTCTCTCTCGCTAATCCTCTTTCTCTCTGTCTATCTCTCTCTCTTATTCTCTCTCTGCTCTCACTTGATTATTCTCTCTGTCCCCTCTTGCACAATTATTCTTTCATTCTTTCTGTCTTTCTTTCTTTTCTATCTTCTCTTACTTTTCTTCCTTAGTTTCTCTCTCTCACTCTATCATACTATCCTTCTCTCTCCACTCTGTCTTTCTCATTTTCCTCTCTTTCTCTCTCCTCACTCTCTTTCATTCTCTCTCTCTTCTTATCTTCCTCTCTCTCCATTTATTATTGTCCTGAGTTAGTCGTTTCACCTGAGTGGAACTAGTCAGTCACTCATCCCTTTCTCTCTATAAACCTTGCTGTAAAACCCACAAATGCTCATTTATCCATTTTATCCAAACTAACAGTGAGACCATGTCAGAAATACTCAATTTAGTCCCTTCAGTTAATTTATAACAGAAATAGCTGCTCATCTCTTTCTCTTAGCACTTGAAATCCAGGAGACCTAATTTATCCACCTCACTTTGTACTTTGGGCTCATTCGCTACTAACATGGAATCTAAAATGACTAAATTTAGCTGCATTTGGTAATAAAACAGCTATACGTCTCTCATTACTTACTTAAAAACACAAAACTGCTAAATTTGCCCAATTATGCGCACCAGTAGAGTGCCTCTGATCATAGTAGAGAGCCTCTGATCACTATGACTGTTTCCTTAAAATGTATCAGAAAAAATGTCCAAATGAGCCAGTTCACCTAAATGAAACCATACAATTACTCATTTTTTTCTCTGAGTTCTAACCCCCCCTTTAATTATGCAAACTTACATTCTTTTATGCACTCCATTCATATGCCATTCATTTAGCCATTTCACCTCAATGAAATATTACATTTATCCACTATTTTTGCAAGTACTGGCTGTAAAATGCAGAAATGCTCATTACTCACTATTATTAAAATATACCACCTACAGTTCTTGGTTGAATTTGCCATGCGTTTAAACCATGCTCGACACCCACCAGACTTCTAAAGAAATGATCATTCTAATCCAAATCCACACACTGTTTTGTTCTTCTGGATAAGTGATGTGTGAAGTGTGTCTAGAATAGGCATGCCATAATGCTGAAGTAAGGCACTGGAACAGAGTTTATTTTCAGACTAGGCTGTACCAGTACCTGCCTCCACCCACCCATTATAATCCTGTATAATTCAGCAGCAGGGTAGTGGCAGGCAATGCCCAGTGGCTCAAGCTGAGTGCACAGCGAGTGTATGACTAAACCCACACTGCTCGGCTCTGTTCAGTCCCTGCAGAGCAATTACTACATGCCCACAGAACACTGCTGTCCATGTCTATTTCCTCAGCCCCACCTCCCCCTCCATAGAGGTGCATGACAGTTTTTCAGAAAAACCTGTGCTTGATTACTATATGCAAAATAATCCACAAAGCTTATGTGGAGGAAAACTGACTGACAAAAATATTGCAGTCGAATAAAGGTAGTGTAGGAAATGTAGGTATATGTATTGATCCCATCCAAGCAATCCTACTGTGTATCCCAGAAAGAAAAAAAAATCCTTTCTTAATCCATTTTTTTTTATGTAAGAGAGTTGACATCATACTGGATGTCAATAAAAATTTGATAGTCATTTGCCACAACTGTCAGTCTAATTCACTAAATATATCCTCATGACTGCCACAGCAATAGACTAGCACTACTGACATGCTTCTGAACCTCATTGCCAATGTGATTCAGCAGTTCCCTGTTCACGTTAAAACCTAATGATCACACTGGAGATACAGAGTATCAGTCTATCTCTTTGTACTCATGATGAAAGCTGACATTAGCAGGGATGCACAAAACAATGCCTCGATTTCCTCCTTGGGGTTTCTCGAATCGTCCTATACAGTAATCTCATCCACAAAATCATAGGAATGGAGAAAAATCCCATTATAGCTTACGCACAGACAGTGCCTGCATCAGAGCGGATCTACTGGGCAGGCATCTAACTGACTATGGGGAGGCACTATCGGCCGTGGTTTGGGTTTGGGGTGTTTTGGCTGATCTCGGGCCGAAGGTCGTTCACTGGACGGCCATTCTGGATTTTTCCAGAATGCACAGAATGCCCCCCACACCTTGACGCCAGCACAGCAAACAGATGATGGAGCAGAAAAGTTCCGTGCCATGTGGGGATTTCAGAGTAACTGTGGGGAGAAATTTATCATGCATAATATTGCTATTAACACAAAATCTCTCAATTTTTGATGTTGGTTTTATGTGTTTGTTTTTATTGTTCATTTAAATCATTAAGAAACAACAGCTGCGCTTTACATTGGTCCATCCATTCCATTTGTTACATTCATTTAAATGTGAATGGATCAATACAAATAGTCTAAAAACGCTTTCACTTCAAGTTAAAAATGTTTTTCTAAGTTCTAAGAAGATAAAAGGTTTTTGCTCTGACAGCGACAAGAAATTTATGGAGTCTGGGAATTCATTTTGAATACATCCTTCTCAAGGGTACTGTTAGTCATAGAGTGACTCACGCACCAGCCTGAAGCATATAGGAGGCTTTACAAAAACATTGTGCTTAGGGGCACAATGACAGAAGGTGGAACTGGACACTACAGTGTGTCAGTATGCTTACACCTCAAGTCCTGATGGCTACTAGTGTCTAGAATGGAGTGTTTTCCACCTGTCAACTTTTGATGCTTTGCTTTAGGGTACATGGACCTGAGGTAACTAAGTTTAATGGATGTTTTTGCAGTGCCTAAGACCAGTAACAAAACAAGCACTGACAGTGTCTACTTAAGTTCAGTTAGAGATTGCTAGCATTACCATGATCGCCATGAGTTGCAGTGAGACTGACAGGATTAAGGTTGTTGCATTAGGACTGTTACCTTTGACTCGCCTTACATATATTTCTTTGAATATGTATCATCCAAAGTCTTACTTTATTCAGCCATCTAAATGATATATATTTTTTTTAATTATCAAGTAGATAATTGATTATGTGAAGTCAGCTCTTCACTCATCACAGTTATAGTACAGACCTGCCCAAGAGACTTGTTATGTCTCTTCATCTTGGAAAAGCATTTCCACACTTGGCTCAGTTTTTGCATATTTCTTGTCCTTAAGTGTTTTTGGTGGCACAGCGTGTTGTTCCCCACAGTACTAGTACCTGTCAGCTCCAGTCGCTTACCAGTTTCTGATCAAATATGGAGGTTACTTTAATTTTTTAATCATGTTTATATATTTATATCTTCAGGTTATTTGTACTTGTGAGAATGGAAAATTAACTCACTGGTTTAAAGAACATTTAAGTTAGCAAAACTAAGTGCTGTTATGTGGGCAAATTTATTATCAATATATTATTATCACAGCTAACCATGAGCCATGGTGGTAATGTAATTGTTAGCTGAGAGCCATTGATCTTTATTTAATCACAGCGATAGTTGAGAGATGGGCTGTATAAACCCTTTGTAGTTCATGTAAATGTTTGCAATGATGTATTAGGTGAGAAATTGCCTAGATTAGTTCGTGAAAATGTCCTATCTTGAAATACAACACTGATCATTCCTGTAACTGTGAACTGTTGCTTTTAATTTCTCACAAGAATCGGGCTGTGCTGGGCCTATCTATATCTACCACTCTTTTTAATTGTATGGGAGTTAATGTAGCCAGATATGTGACTGAAGAATACAATTCAACTGCCACTCAGAGGCTCCAGGGCAAAATCTGATTGGATGAGTGACAGATACATACAGCACGTTTGAAAGCTTATTAGGTGTGATGTGCAGCCAGTCTGTGTATGTGTGTGTGTGTTATTTATATAGTGAAACAATGAAAACAAGAAAGCAAATGTGATTGTACATAAGTAAGTAAGAAAACAAGAACTCAGCATGTTGCACTAAAATTAAAAGAGGGTGCGGCCTGTAGATAGTAGTGGTCGCACTGGTTGATTGACAACACTTTTATGGAACACAGCTGGAACCTTGAAAGATATGATTAATTCGGCCTGTGTTTCATAAACTTGATGGGTCGGCCAGTGGTGTGCAGAGCCGTAAGGTTGTTACTGTCTATTGCAACTCATTAAAACCCAGTGATGGGAGACCACCAGTGAGAGAAGACTGGCTGAGTTTTTAAGTGGCTGAAAAGCAAAGGGTCTTTAACACCCATGTGTACGTTGTGAAATTTAATACATAAATGCTAGAAAACATGTATTCGTAATTTTTTTTTTCAAGGTCCACACATTGTCACCACGTTGTACAAGCTGATTATCTGTAGAATTAGAAATGAGCCAAGGAACATCATTAAAGTTTGGAATTTAATCACTGGAAAATGTACCGGCACTTTATTTATTTAGTTAGTTAGTTTCTATAGTTACAGAAGTCGTCAGCTAAAGAACTTTTGTTGCTGAACATCTGTGTCTTGGCTTCTTGTTAATGAGCATGCAATGCGACAATTGCCGAAACCCAAATTCTCTCCTAGGCTCATTATCAGTGGTGCGCCTTCCACGTTTAATAAGGTGACGTGCTGTATTCTTTGAGGAACTCTTTTGCACAATGGGAGAAGCAACCTGCTCTTGTTTAATTGACTCCTCTATGTGGTCTTCCCTGTTGAATTCCACTGCTGTAGGACTTTGAACACACATTACTCTTTTATCTTCTGTCACATCTGCAGAAACGCCTGGCTGTGGGCTGTGTAACTGTGTCGGCTTCTCTTTGCTTTTGAAGCGTGCGTGAAGCACGTCCGTGCAGGAAAGGGAAATGTCTTTAAAGAATGTGGGCTTAATTGACGCCGTACCTTTTTAAGACACAGCTGTGATAAATCCATAGAAGAGATCTGAAGAATTAAAGGATGTGTTGTAGGTCTTATCTTAAAAAAGCTGTATAACTAAGGTGAAATAATTCTGTATGTGCTGCGGTGGACCTTCTCCTCTCTTGCTCTCTGTCTTTCTCTATGTATATATTACCATCACTGACAGGTAAAGTGAAAATTAAATGACATTAATTGTCTTTTTACAGTGGCACCTGTCAATAGGTGGCACATATTAAGCCATTCCTCTCAGTTGATGTGTTGTTCACTGAAAAATGGACAGGCGTGAGGATCTGAGCAACATTGACAAAGGCCGAACTGTGAAGTCTAGTCAGTTGGATCACAAGGCTTGTGCATGAGTGAACTAAAGGGTAAGCTGAGCTTGTTTTAATTTGCTTGCAATCTTCTAAATGTGCATCTTGCTGTGGAATTGGCAGCCATGTTGTGGAGATTATCCTTTTGTTTCTAGATATTTTACATAACTGCTTTCACATGGTCGGAATAAGGTCAAAATAGATTGGGGTGTGGATTGCTGGGCCGGTTTAAATGTAAATAACCAAGCATATGCACATGCACCCTTTGCACCGTCACTACTTATCCTGCACTTGCTGGGAATCAGCTTCTGTCCTTTTTGCCTCTGCCTCTGTTTTTATCATCATGTGAATTTTCCAGGTAGCTGTCTCATCAACCTAGAAGAAATGCTCATCATTAGAGGAGCAGTAATCCCATTAACCTTCTGTGGCCACATCTTTCCCCCTAATCTTTACCTCTGGTATGTGGTGGACTGAACTGTCAATCTTCTGTACAAAAGGTGGACTTGATCTATGGTCTGGGATTTCTTTACTTGTTCTATCTGTTGCTGAAACTTGGAAGCTTGAGATCTCAGCAACACTAGTGACTCTCTACCAACTTGACTGGAAGATGTGGGGGCAATAATGCTGCTTCCACCTCACAAATGGCACTTTGATCTCTTTCTTGTTCACATCTCAATATTTTGTCCTTGAAATCACTTTGACACATCCCACTATACCTCACATTATTGTAGGGCATTAGAAATGATGTTCTTCCACTTCTGACATCATTCAGTCCTATAACAGATGGCTCTAAGGCAACTGGCCTTCAAATAAGCTGTGATCACTCCATTCATCATTCACGTTAGATGTTATGTTATAAAAAACTACCGACCAGTATCTCATTTTTTCTTCTCTCCTCCGCATTCCACAGAAACTGCATTTCTAGCGGTGATTAAGGAGCAAAGCAACACAATTTTCTTCCATTCTTCCATCCTTCCATCCCTCTCGATCTTTTTGTAGCTTATTCTCTTTACACATATCTGTCTGTCTCTATTTGCACCTCCCTCTCTCTACTCTTCCTGCCCCCTCTTTCTATTGTTTGTTTTTTCTTTCTTTTCATGTCATGTGTAAAGAGTACATCAATCCATGTGGAATTTGGTGTGCTTGCAGCCTCACATTGCCCTTTTCTCTCAGTAATTTAACCTCTCACTACTTGGGCCAGCTCGCACATTCTGCTTGGACACTGCACATACTGTGATCACTGCTTGTTTTTCAGCAGCAGTCTAATTACACACTACTGTGTGGTAGGTGTAGCTCTGTCTCTTTCCCCTGTCTTCTTTCTTTCTTTGTCTCTTTCTTTCTATCTCTTCATTTTGTATGTTCTCTCTCTCTCTCTCTCTCTCTCTCTCTCTCTGACTCTCTCTCAGATCAGTAATGCGCCCTACAGTGTGTCAGAGTGTCCAACTATGTTTTCACCTCTCCTACCCAGGACTTGTCCAGTCTGGCAATGGGGGTCATGGGGGTCCCACCACTGTGGACCAATCTGTGCATCTGTGAGAACAGAAGGATGAGGCAGCTGACCATGTGCATGGCCATTAACTCTCTCCGTCGTTTCCACCACTCCTGCTGTATGGAGAAATAGTGGGAGTGCAGGTGGCACCACTGAGATGTTGTTTCAGGTTGAATTATGCGCTGAATATTTGTATGTGTGTGTGGTTGGGCTCTTTGATGGAGGGAGTCCAGATGGCAGTTCAGATGTAGGTTAATTGTTTTGCGGAAATGCAGAGCTAATCTGTCTTCGTGTGCATCTACATGTGTGCACTTTAACTTTATTTGTGTGTGTATGTATACAAACATGGGACACGTGTCACTTCACTGCAGGCTGAGTATATATCTTGCTGTGTTGCTCTGCTATGTTTTTCGTGATGTTCCAGCAGTATGAAATTGTGCAAGATTATGTGCATCTGTTTGAACCTAGTCCAAAAAGTCATGCAAACACAAGCATACACTCTGCAGAGCTGGGCCAGGTCCAGAACTCATGCAAAACTCCACGCGGAGGGAAAGAGGACTCCTATTTTGGACTGGAAAAGCATTTAGGCCACTTCCTTATATGGATCCCTGTCTCTGCATTGAGCAATTGAGCCATATACTCCTAAAAATAAATGCTTCTTTGGAGTGATGCCTTAGAACAGCTACTTTTTGTTCGCTTTAGAACTTTCCAGAAAATGGTACTTTAAAGAGCCTGGTCTGAATCCCAAATACAAGAAAAAATGAGCAGGGACATCACTAAAGATTTACAAGGGGGTCCTGTCAACCAGAGGGTGTGGTCTGTGAACGAATTTTGTTTTTTTGTCAACTAGGATTACTGATGTAAATGCACAGCTAAATAAAAAAGCAAAAAAAAAGCTAAGGGAATTTTTAGAACATTTAGGGACATTGTAGCCTCCCTAAAGGCCTAGCAATGTCCCTGAAGAAAAAAGTTTTAAACTGAAAAGGTTTTACATAACTGGACAGCCAGGTCATCATTTATTTTTTAATAGATTTTTTTGTATAGGAGAAATGTTTCCATGAGGGACAACAATTAAACAGGTTGAAAAATGATAACAGTGTATTTTTTCTATGAGTTGTACAGAGAGAGAGAAATTAACCTCAGGCATCCCACCCTTCCCTCGTACTTATATTTAGTAGCCCAGTTATAGGGAAATGGGCCACAAAAGAGCAAATGTGAGAAATAAAAGAACAGCAATTCAGCCAGCCATTACCAATACAAAGAGCCTCCAGTAAGAACGTCTGGAGCTCAGTGTTAGATCTATTAGAGGGTTCTGAACAGTGGGAGGGCAGATAACAACATTTACTTCCTTTTCCTTGTTTTCCTTTTCTCCATGTACCACGAGAATCCCAGCCAGAGGACAAGCAGACATTAATGCTGCACAGGTACAAGGCTAATAGAATGCAGAGCTTCGGGTTTTGGCTTGAACGCAGGTTGTGTTGCTAAATATAGTTTTGGACGGTGACTTCACCTTCAGGGGCTGGAAGGAATTTCTTTCTAAATTGAATGTTTTGTTCAGATCTGCAGGCAATTTTTCAACAGTAAGGTTAGTATTCTGGACACCATGCAGTCAAATGCAAATAGGTCTGAGTACCTGGTCATCTCTCCTTTGCTTAAGGCAGTTCATTGCAGAGACTTGGTCACGTTTTGTTTTGTTTTTCATGAAAATAAGTATACTTCCTATACAAAGAACAGACATCTTCACAGTTCTTCTCCGCACTTAATACACAGTGTGAAAAAAAGGTCCTGTCCAAAAATAATGGCACCCTTTATAATTTAGGTTCATTTACTTTCAATGTATTTAATATTGCAACTAGACAGAAATTGTGCACCAAAGTCTACAGGAAGATCTCATTTTAAAGTTCTGTATGGCAGGACAAATCTTGGTCCTGGAGCTCCTCCCTTCCCTCCCTTCTTAAACTCTTAGTTCAACTCAGGTTGTTTTTTATTTTACAGTAGTTATCATTGCCAAAAATGCGTTACCGTAAATTAACTGTAATTTGCAATTGACATAGTATACATGCATTTATAAGTACTGTGGGAACTTATTACCTATAACTTTGGAGTTATAGGGAGTGATTTGGTTCATATTTCTTCCTCACTTCCTTCAAATGGGACACAAGTGCAGGAGAGGCACTTTCCAAGACCACACGTTCATATGAAAGTGTTTTTATTTTAAGAAGCACTTGCCTATGCAGTTGTCATAGTGACCTATTTGTGAAAGCACAGAGGCTTTGAGATGTCCCTCTGCCAATTGTGTGGTCCTCTCGTGAACTGTTTCACGAGAGGACCACAACACTGGCACGCAGAACCAGCAGCTCTGATCCATACAGTGCACGGATCAGCTGCTTTACAGTCTGCACTCCTGCAGCTCCCTGGAGCTTATAATCATGTTTATGTTCACTGATGAAACACTACCTCTATATCGTCCATAAACTACACAATCTAATGCACTGAACACTGCAGGCAGATTGCTAATCATAAAGTGCCAGGACTTTGTTTACATCGGAATGCATTTGTTTGTGCACAGTGGTGTGTTGTTCATTGTAATGATATAGAGATGAATGATGTTTGGAGACGGCAAGTTGCATGTCAACAAAATTACGACCATATTTATTTATTCGTGCAAAGCCTATGCATTTTCAAAAACAGGATTTTTTTATTTCTGAAAATCCCATTCCCCAAGAATTATAACCAGTCCCCAATGCCAATCTGCTCAGGCCTGCAGGGTTATGTTCACGACCCATTTGCCGCTTTCCTTCTCTAATTATGATCCCTTCCATAATGAAACATTTAACAGGCAAGGTTTCATTTCAGGCCTGGGTTATGTGGAAATTGATTGGACTGTATGCAGATGCGCAGCCAGCTGTTTGTTTAGGGAGCCCTATCATTTTGAACTTGATCTCATTAGGGAGAGAATGGGGCACAGATGGATAGGCCCTGTGCTCTGCGTGTGCCATCATCCTTCTGACCGTGACACAGCCACACACATCCATCGTGCACTCATGGTCGTATCGATAGTCATTCTGCTTTGGCTTTTGAAAGATTGCTGTGTTTGCTCATTTTTCCATTTCAGTTTTCACAGTGCCATATTTTTTGGGAGGAGAA
Source organism: Rhabdalestes septentrionalis (assembly GCA_037832545.1). Lineage (NCBI taxonomy): Eukaryota > Metazoa > Chordata > Actinopteri > Characiformes > Alestidae > Rhabdalestes > Rhabdalestes septentrionalis. Next base: position 10,646,373 of record JBBMFX010000017.1, read on the forward strand.
CTGATAGTTTTTGTGATTTTTTCTGAAGATAATTGACCAAAGTGATTCAGGAAAAGCAAGATAGTTCCTAATGTTCTAGGACAAAAAACAAATATTATTCCAAGAAACACAGAAATGAAAGAGATTAAAGATAGAAAAAAGATAAGCACCTCAGGCAATGAAAAACACAATTCTTCTCTAAACGTTATTCCTCCACTTACCTTTATCATCTTAATCCAATCAGGTGTACATAACACCAGTCTCTTCACACAACTCTTCCACTAATTTTGGGATTCATGTCCATGTAGACCAAACCACCAACACCACCAGAATGACAACTGTAGGTGTCTGTTTGTGAGACTGGCTCTACGGTTACAATGGAAATCTGGGACACTTTCAAAAACCAGCAAAATCACCAGACCTTGATCTCAGGTCTCAATACGGAACAGCAGGTGAGGTGCTGTAAATGAGCACACAAACTCTCGTTGAAATGCAATCAGTGATCTATAATGCATAAAATTCCTTCCTGAGAAGATTGATGTTATTAAGACTAATGTCATTAAGACAAAGTGATGAATAAGCAAGAATTATAAAAGTCATGATGCATGCAAGGGTTTGCACTGCTATTGGTTTTTAACAGTCAATTACTCATTAAATATACAGTCAATTAGTCAATGTCATTCTAATAAAAAAAATTATAAATAAAACACCCAAAACAACACCCTCACACATACGCACACACATATTATCCTGTTGTGAGCGTCAGCAAAAGGTGCTCTAGTGGCAGGTGCTGCTTACATGTTGAGTTTGCAGGATATGAGTTTTTGATCTATTTCAGTCAATGTTCAATTCATCACACTCACACTCACTTTTCTCAAAGTAACATGGATCACCTCTAAGTTAAAATAACAAAGCTAAACACTTTGCAAAGAATGGGGCTGGTGAGAACTTTTCAGAGTTCATACATATATACATATCCACTATACATAGTATATTCCATTTTTGTATGCTGCTCTTCCGTCCACTTGCTGTTGTAAAGATGCAAATTTCCCACTTGTGGGACTAAAAGATGTATCTTATCTTATCTTCAGAGACTAAAGTAGACAGGATGTCAGGACAGCAACCAGTCAAGAAGATGAATAAAAAGAGACATTAGCATTAGTAGAACACAGAAAGAGAAAGGAAACAAAAGAAAGAATGAACAGCACATTAAAAACAGCATAAAGAATATAAACAGCCTAGGGTAGGAGGTAGTAACTCAGCAGCTATTGCTTGCAGCAAAAAAACAAAGTCTAATAGCGAATCTTAATATCAGCACATGAAGCCAAGCAGCATCAAGACAATAGACATTGACAGGGCAATGCTCTACTGAGAGAGACTGAGGTCCTACCTGAGTGAAAAATGAGATTGAAGGCAGGTAGTGACACTGAAGGTATTTCAGGTTGGTAGGCTTGCTGTTAAGCAAAGATATTATTTGGTAAAGAATATGAAAGGTACCCAGTCTGCTTTTCAGCATGGGTTTAAATGGCTTGTGCTAGAATTGGCTTAATTGTGTAATACTGTACAAAGAACTTTGGAATTTGAGTTTAGCAGAAAAAGTGCATTCTGGACTTTCATCCTGTTTTAATGCCTCTTTTTTTGTGTGTGTGTCTGTTTCATTCCTTCCAACTCACAACTTGTCATTCCACAGTGTTGACTAGTGCCTTTATTAATAAACTAGTTGAGTATTCTATGCACCTCCAAATGCAGGCAATTATTTTTGGTCCTTTGAGCTACTGTTACAATTCGAAAGTGTGACAGTTTAATTGCAATTTTTACTTTTAATTGGAAAAAAAAGCCCAACTGTCTTAACAAAATAAAGGTTCTCAGATGGTTCTTAGCTTGAATGTATGGTTTAGAGAAAAACAGGTTCAAAGTATTAATGAATATTTGTATGAGGTGTATAAATAAATGCTGATACTTCTGCCCATTCGACCATTCTTTTTTACATTGGCTCCAATCCAAAGTTTTGTCCCATTATTGTGCAAGAGGAAATAAGTTCAATTGCTTTTAAATCTTTATGTAAAACTTTTAGCTTTAAGCTTAAAAATATCTAATGTGATTTATCTATGGCATTGCTCTAAAGACCCCTTTTTATCACCTGTATTTAGGGCAACATATAAATAAAGTATGAACTGCAAAATTGAGTACTGCATGATTTGCAGTAGGTGTGTATCATGCAGAAAGTGTGTTATACTGCTTTCAATACAGTAAACAACAGCTCTTGTGCCCAATGTATTCTAAAAGTCCCCAAGGCACCCAACCACCATGTTTCCTGTCACACTTTTTCCACATTTCCAGTAACCTGATGCTGGTCAAGTCTTGTCCTCGAGCCTATAATGCTCCCTCTAAGGTTGCAGTATGCTTTAAAAGCCCAGCTGTAATAGTCTGTCGGACACAAACCAATAGTGTCAGTGTACCTGGGGCCACTGCCTGGTATCCATCAATGCAAAGTCCATTCTACCACAGTAACCCTGCATGTATAACAAATCAGAAAGTGGTTCCTGTATGTTTATAGCAAGCTACTGCTGCTTCGCCAGCATAAACCCTCCTGTTTAATAAAACCCCTCTGGGCCATATGTGATCATAATCGACTTTCAAATTCTGCCAGCGTTTCCCTACAATGACAGCACTCAAATGCTGAAGCATTGCCTTTAAAGTCTGTTTTTCTGTGTTTGATCTGCAGTGTTAGGGACCAGAACAGATGTGCATTGTCTTGCCGGGTGTCAAACACATTTATTTCATTCATTCTACTCGACATGTGCATGGCAGTAGACAGCATAGTGCTGGCAGACTGGATGGGCTGCAAATGCAGCCTGAAGGCTCCAGAAGCGCAGGTCTTTCATCAGCAATGCTGTGCTGGAATGGGACATTTTTAATTGTCACTCTAACACCACCTGCTGAGGACAGAGACAAATATTCTACAAGATCCACACTCAGGTGATGAGTGTTACACTAGCCAGCAAATGAGCCATGCTTCCATACAAATTATGAAATACATTTAAGAGACAAATTAAATTGCTGCAAAAAATGACACAAAATAGGTTTCTAAGAGCACCATGAGTTCTGCTCATATTAACATTTCAAACTCATTATACACTCTTGCCAAAAAAGAGGTTCCCTGAAGAACCCTTCAGAAGATGATTCTGTAATGAAGTTACTTAAGCATTTTCAACCTAACCTTTAGGCTAATGCATATAATTTCCACACATTTCACTATATACTTAGAAAGAAGGAAGAATTCAAGCAGCCTGCTTGTTAGTAAAAAAACTGGGGTAATCCAATCATAAACAACTAGCATAGCAAATAGAGATCAGGTTGAAAATGCTGGACCATTCCTTTAAATCCATTCAAATATTCTTCAAAGAACCAAAGATGGTTCCTCTAAGGCATTTCTTTAAAGAAGCGTGGACAGAGTGTGTAAATACATTAAAATCTGGGACATCTTCACTCATGTTTCTGCTAATCACCACATTTATCATTTTCTCAGTGTCAAATGCACTGGCTAAGTATCCTGGCACCAAGCATGGTCATCCATCAGCTTATACAAATCTTCTAGGAGAACATGGTGCTGAGGCCTTTCACAGAAAGCCTTTACTTACAATATATCAGGGTGTCCTGAGCCTCTTTTGAAACTTTCTCATTCATCATATCCAGTCATGCAGTTCCAGTCTCAGCCATCAGGTTCTGCCTCATTACTGAGAGCAGAGCAGATGAGTACCATGATTTGGTCCTTTTAAAAATTGGGTTATTTCACTAATGTGCCTGAGTGAACAAGCATGATGAGTGTAGACACTTCTAGACTGATATGCTGCAATTAAGCAGCAGGTAATTAGGATCATGTGTCCTTTATTTAATCATGTGAGCGGAAAAAATATGCTGAATATTTGTGTTGAGAAATGCATATTTCACCCTAAATCTTGTGCCTTCTTTCCTTCTTCCTCTTCTTCTTCTGCTTCTTCTTCTTCTTCTTTTCATTATTATTATTATTATTATTATTATTATTATTATTATTATTATTATTATTATTATTATTAATTGACTCATCTGATTACAGAACCTCTCATCTCCTAATTATTGCATTACTCTTACATGAGAACTCTCCTCTGACTCTCACACTGTCCTGATATTGTCCTTATATTGTAAGGCACTGCAAAATGAATAAATTGTAATGTAATAATAATAATTATAGTAGTAGTAATAATAATAATAATAATAATAATAATAATAATAATAATAATAATAATAATAATAATAATAATAATAATAATAATAATGAGAAAAGGAAGAAAAGGAAGATGATGGTTTCTGGTTGTCAAAAAAGTTGATTATTTTCAAGAAATGACATTTTTTATTTGAATATGACTTGGTATGACAGATCATATTTCCTCCAGGATGGAGTATATTGAAGTGGTTGTGAGTAGGTGGCAGGGTGCGGGACAGGAGAGATCTGGAGAGTGAAGATAACAGAGAAAGTGGATGTTTAACAAGGATGAGTGACTCGTAGTATTGGCAGACTGCTTATTAGCTGCAGTCCACATCCACACCTGATAACCCAGTCTGCCTGAGGAGAGCTACCTCAAAACAAACTTAGACTGGTTTTCTTTTCAATAGTTAAATAAATTACAGACAGTTAAATGTGAAGAGAACAGCTGCTTCTTCCTCTACCTGTCACACTCTCCCGAACCACACCTGCTGTAATGTTTACAGCTACACCTGCTAAAGCTCTGCCTCAGTGCCTACGATAATGAGTGTCCTAGGTTATTAGTGTACAGGGGTGAAATATAACCTTTTGGAAAGCCAAATTTCTCTGACATTTTTTTGCAGTGTAACAGTCTCCACTATCGGTTATTGGTTCGTTTTGGTATTTTGGTATCTTGGTGGGTCATTCAGCATCACCAAACAATGTAAAATCATTCGGGATATGTATGCATGCTGCATTGCTGTTGTAAGAAAAAATTATGTCTCTCAGCCTATTCAAACCAGTTGTGGTTCTTATCATAAACAATGATGGTAGTTGACTGAGTGGCACTGGCAGGGGGTTCGTCCAGTGCAGACAGCCTGTGGTCACGCAACTGACAAGTTGTAATAAGTTTCATTTTTTACATTCTAGGGATCTAGGAATCTGCAATTGGGAGTTGACAAATATTTGATCTACAATTCTTCCTCCCTTCCCAGGCAACAAAACTTTTGTCAGTCACCCCCCAAAATTCACCCAGAGCACCAGAATGACCAGAAACAGCACTGACTCACTCATTATTTGCCGACCACAGGTTTTCGTTCAGAGTAATAGCACTGAGAAGGACCTTGGAAGGAAAGTGTTCAGTTGATGCCTTCAGTGAGGTACAGTTAGAGTGGCTCTTAGAAGAAATTGTTTTTCAATGACTCTATAAAGTGTCTACCATGAACGTTCTCCTTTTACAAGTCCCCTACATGGGCTTTACTTACACAGTTTAGGCTGCGGTGAACAAATACAGTCTTTTCAAATATATTCATATGTGCAATTCTCAGTGCTGTTCCTAGTTCATGGTTTCTCTGATTAAATAAATTAGTATTTTGTCACTACATTTGTTCTAAATGGACCAAATAAAAATCTAACTGGATCTAAGTGGATCAAACCTTGATTTTTATCTAGATCAAGCACTGATTCTTGTCTCTGATTATATTCTTTCCTGTGCTTTCAGATATTTCCTTACACTGTGGCACATTTTGAACATGGCTCTGGGTGAGAGCATCTGCTAAATGTCATCAGTAAATAGTGCTTGTACTCTCATTCTGTTTCTGAATTTTGCAGTATTACTGTGGCTTTGGAATCGACTACCACTCCTGGAACCACATGAAAGATGATATGGCTTACTGGGAGATAAAATTAGGACTGCCGGTGATATGCCATTATCTTTAATCTCCTTTTATTGATATCTTTCGAAAGGTCTGTCTCTAAACTTTAACTGCAGGTCAGAAGGAGTGCCATCTGGTTCCTCGTGATAAAAGCCCTCTTCAGCTGCAGCTCTGCTGGAGCCTAGTACCCAGCTAGGAAGGACACCTGCATCAGACAGGCAAGGAATACTGCCACAAATAGCCAAACAGCTAAAAATAAGGCAATCTGATGAGTACTATCTCTTCTCCCTGTGACATTTTAAGGACTTAGTCCCACCAGGACAGTGGGTTCATCTCATTTGGCTCCGTGTGAGAAAGCTGAGGAGAAGAGTGGACCCAGGGTTTGGGCAGCATGCCTCTTCATGGCAATAATGGTTTTCTAAAGAACTATCTGGTGATGTTAGCTGGGCAATGTCACCTCAGGAGATTCAGATCTTGCTGAGGATTAACTTTATTGTGTTAGAGACTCATGTTTGGCTTGCTGTGAGAAAATGTGCCTTTAGTGCTGGAAAAGGTTTTGTTCCACGGATAAGATGATGAATCTGACATCTGACTCACATTCAATTTAAATTAAAGGCCCCTAAAGCTTACTTAGCCAGGATGGAAAAACCTTTGTTTAGTAAAGAAATTATATGGAGGTTCTTTTCACTGTAAAAAGGTCCTTCATATATGTAATTTCCATGAAGAACCATCATTTGAAATGATTCGTTTGGAAAACAAAAGTGGATATTTCATAGCATGCAAGCTCCTTTATTTTTTGTGCATTCATCGTGTACATTTAATGTTTCGTGGTATTTAAGTCCAGATCAGGCCATTCGGAATAAGATATTGACACTTTTTTGTCGTGTTTACCTCTAAGTATGACCTTCATTGGCCTGAAGTAGAATATCAGGACAGGGTTGGAATCTTTGTGGTAATAAAGTGTTGCCCCTGTCACCTGGATTGGGTTTGTCCACTCTGGGTGGTGATCATTTGTCGAGGCTGAGGGGAGAGGGTCTTTTATCAGGCCGTAGATGGCTCTGTCATTACTCATTGCACCTTTTTTTTGTTTGCTCTGCCGTGTTGTGGCATCACCCTTGATCACTAGTGTTATCTTGGCCATGGCCCGAAATAAAAGTACAGATGGGGTCTTCAGCTTTACCATAACATGCCCATCACACCCCTGCTGTACCATCAAAGATACATTTAACTCCTTGGAACTAAGAAAATAGTCAATTTCCTGTGTGTGAGAGAGGGTGAATAAGTGTGTGTGAGAGAAATATCTCTGAAGCTAAGGGCTTTATATAAAATGCATCACATGCCACTGCACGTCCTCCTAGTTTAGAGAAGCTAGATAACACTGTGCTTGGGTGAACCCTTCAACCCTTTATGTCGCAGTTAAGGCTGATGCTGACAGCAACATGACATCATTTTATTTTTATTATATTGCAGTCATGGGTTAGTAGAACAGGTTGTAAAATTCTGTTGAAAGAGCAGATTCAAACCTTGAAGTTGTATTTATGTGTTATATATCACATTTGTGTTAGCAACCAGAGGAAGGTGTACATTATAATGAGAAGCTGCTCTGTTTTACTGAAAGAAAAATGCATTCTGAAATAAAACTGGAAACAAATGAGTAAAAAAGTCAATGGCACTGATTTGAAGTTGTCATTACTGAATTTAAATCAAATGTAAATACACCTGACACATGGTGGCACAATGGGTAGCACTGTTGCTTCACTCCTCCAGGGTTTGGGTCCTGGCTTTGTTTGTGTGGAGTTTGCATGTTCTCCTCATGGTGGCGTGGGTTTCCTCAGGGGTCTCTGGTTTCTCCCACAGTCCGAAGCCACGGCATCATATGAACTGGGGATTATACATTGACTGTAGGTGTGTGTGTGTGTGTGTGTCCTGTGGTGGGCTGACCCTGTCCAGGGTGAGTCCCTACCATGCACTCTTGGGCCATGGGATATTGCAACCCTAGTTAGAATTAAGCCATTACAGAAAAGGAATGAATGAATGTGACTATACATTTGCAATGAACTAAGTTGATTTGAACTTTAATTGACTTTATCTTACTTTACTTGTCCATCACTGCATACATTTGCATGAAATTGATCACATCAATATCTGAATTAGGGAATAGACATCTTAATGGGATCTTTTGGGAATGGACATCTTAATGTAAAATAGTTTATCAATAAGGAAAATCTGTGATTAGGCAACCACTCATATCAGAAGGAAATGGCACATCTAGGGATTCACCTCCTAATAACGTAGGTGGTTAATCTAATAAATTAGGACTTTGCCTGACCAGTGGGAGAGGCACGAATGCATCTTTGTAGGTTCCATAAAGAAATGAATAATGATAACCTGTTTGTTTACAACTAAAACTTCAAATAATTAAAACATATATTATTACAATACTAGGAGAGTTTGAGTACAACAAGCACAGCAGTCCTATAGAAAAAAAATTGCAGGCATGGGTTTTAAAGCCTCAGACATCATTATGTCATTTGAAAGGCCAGGAAAGCATGATGTATTGGCATTTAAATAAAGTAACAAAAGGGCATGAATAACTCCAGACTTTTAAGTGTTAAACTAAATGTCTATTTGTCCTGTAAAGGCTTGAATCGCTGGTGCCATGATGGGAAAATGAAGCCTCTGTGTTCTTTTTTTTTACTTTTATCCAAGCCAAGCTGAGTTAGCGTGGGTGTTACTCCACTTTAAAGGCAAATTCCAAATTCAGGCCTATCACTCCTCCAGTACCCCTGTGATGTGTGTGTGTGTCAGCCGAGAACTTTCACACACTCAGTACAGACCTATACTCCTATGACTAATTAAAGGAGCCGCTGTGTGGGGAGAAAACTTGGGAGAGACTATCTGTATCATCTACGAAATTAATACTTAAAGAGCCAAAGCAGATTTTGATGAGTGCTGCATTTGTGTGTGCCGCAATATAACCTCACTGCAATGTGGAAAAAACTTTATAGATAACTAGCTCTCCAAGCTTGGCCTTATGAGGATCATTTAAAAGGATGCATGGTTCAGTGTGCTGGCGACGTGATTTCAATGTTAGATTTTGTTTGCAAGAAGGAGACTCATATAGGAGCAGAAAATGACTGCAGGAAAAAAACAAGCTAAACAGCTTTATCATAACACTGTGGTAGCTGCAGTCTCTACATTCAGCACACCATGGTACAATTTCAGCAAGAAGGGCTCCATGTAGAACCATGAAAATGTTCTAAGACTGTTTACCATGATGAAAAAAACACATATATATTAATTGATATGCTGTAAGTACCTTTTTATTTAATCAGATTTTATATTATTGTTTTATCAAGGAATCTTATGATGGAGTAAAATGTTCATATTGAATGATGTACAAACCAAGTTTTCCACATTTTATTGAAGGAAATGTGTTATTATCTTTTCAAAATGTACCATTCACTCACTTGTCTATACACCATTCACTCACCTGTCCATACACCATTAACTCAATGTGCCATACACTCACCTGTTCATGTGTCAAGATCAGCATCCAAATACATTCCGTACCAAATTCATTGGGTATGTGACATCACAAAAATTTGTAACATTTATTTTATCTCCTAGTCCAGCCAACAACACTTAAACCATGCTGACTAATACAGAAAGAGTGTTGTAGATCTTTTGAATTAGGTAGATTACAGGCCAGATGCCATTTACATACATTATTGTTAATGATACAGTTCTGTAGAGCAACAAATTGTGACTGCTTTGGTACATGTAAACATAATAATAAGAAAGTAAAAAACAAATAAAGTTCAAGATAAAATATAGGAAATGAGCCTGTGTGGTCCTGTATAGACGTTACATTTATTAAAGTGCCATGATAAACAATGATCCTCTTGTTCAGTCTGCTTCCTTCAGCAATCTCTTGATTTGATTACTGTGTATTACACTGCAGTGTGGAATGGGAGCAGTGGACCCTGTTCTAATTCTGTTCTCAGCGAAGCGGAGTTTCGGCCTGTACTTGACAGAGCTGGTAATGAGTTGGGTGGGAGAAAGGGGCGTCATGCGGGAAGATCTGGAGGCGGCAGAAGAGGAGGCTGTTCATGTGTCTCTGAGACATCTGCTCCCAGGACGCTGCTCTGGGGCCAGACAGGTGGGATCCCAGGCCCTCACGGCATTTTTTTAGGAAGCCATGTCATTTTGATGATGACACATAATTTCACTGGATCCCGGTAGCCCTTCAGCTGAGAATACTGTCCCTGCTATTGCCTCTTCCACTCCACAAAGCATAATACCCATCACAGCACAGACAGGAGAGCGTGTGTGTGTGTGTGTGTGTGTGTGTGTGTGTGT